>JAPYZP010001873.1:0-14946 GCA_030522985.1 Torymus sinensis | reverse complement strand
TGTGTCTCTGTGTCTCTGTGTCTCTGTGTCTCTGTGTCTCTGTGTCTCTGTGTCTCTGTGTCTCTGTGTCTGTGTCTCTGTCTCTGTGTCTCTGTCTCTGTGTCTCTGTCTCTGTGTCTCTAGAGGACAAGCTAGAGGACCTAATGGTATTCCGCAGCGTATAATATTACTTGCACTACTTTTTCTTGCGCCCATCATCTGTAAAGTTTTTAACCAAACTCTACGCAAAGCATGCTTCCCACAAATATGGAATAAATCTACCGTAATTGCCGTGAACAAGCTGAATGCTCCAAGTAGCTTGAGTGACTTTTGCCCAATATATCTCCTCTATTTTCTCTCTAAAGCACTTGAGTGGTTGGTATACCAGCAAATGTCTTGTTACCTAGAATCCAGGCTTCTTCTCAACCCCCTTCAGACTGGTTTTCGATCTGGACACAGCACTCAAACAGCCCTACTTAAGCTCACTAACGACATTAGGCTTGGAATAAATAGGAAACGAGTCACTCTGCTTCTCCTATTTGACTTTAGTAAGGCTATTGTCTCTGTATGTCACCTCAAGCTCCTACAGAAATTTCTCCAGCATGGTTTCTCTAAATCAGTAATCCATTGAGCAGCGTCGTATTCGGTTGGTCGTCAGCAAGCGGTCGTTGACAATAATGGCAACTTTTCATCGTTTCTGAAGCTGAATACCGGAGTACCTCAGGACTTCGTGTCGGGGCCACTGCTCTTTGCCATTTATGCTAACGATCTGCCCCTATGTCTTGATCATGATGTCTCCCACATCATGTATGCTAATGACGTCCAACTCTATATCAGCTGTCATCTTGAGGAGCTCTACAATTTCTCTGCTAAGATGAGCTCAAACGCAGTCCGCATCAAGAGCTGGGCCACTCTCAATGCACTTCGGCTCAATGTCGGTAATAGGAAAGCCATAGTCATAGGTACACCTCGCTATATCAACTCTCTCCTCTCTGTAGCCAGATGCTTCATCGATATTGGTGTACCAATATCATACCACTGTTGTTTATGAATCTTCATTGCGCAATCGGGGTGTGGTGCTTGATTCTAAGTTCAACTGGAATGAGCATATTGCGCAGGTTTTCTGCCGAGTACGTGCTCTTAAGTACCGTCTCTATTATTTTAGAAAAAGTACCAACCTACGTCTGCGTGAGCACCTAATTCAAATGCTCCTTTTTTCGTTAATTGACTACTCCTGCGTTGTATACAACAATCTCTCGAAGGATGTCAACGACAGACTTCAAACACTTGTCAACTCAGGTATCCGATATATCTATGACCTGAAACGGAGGGAGCACATAACTCGCTACAGGCGTGAGCTCGGATGGTTGACCACGACTGCGCGTGCGAAGTATTTTGCTGCGAATTTACTCCGCAAAATCTTCAATACAGCTATGTCGTTCTATCTACTGGCCTTTATTAATTTTGCGGTTGCTACTCGACCAGTCAGGGGTGAAATCAAGGCCTTGGATATTGGTGGCTTTAGTACCCAGACACTGAAAAACTCATTTAATATCAGTTCTACATACCTATGGAATTCATTTCCATCAAACATCCGCAATAGCATTTCTGTTCTCCATTTCAAATCTTGTCTTCATCAACATCTCTGCAATTCCGATGCGTAAAAATGTCTAAAAATATGCACCATCCATGTTATGATCATTACATCCATCGTCATGCATCTGCTTTTTACCTTGCTCTCTATTTTTAGTTTTATTGTTTTTTCATTTTTAGCATTTGCAGTAGACTTTGCGAAACCACTCACAATTTGTAATATTCGTAATATCTCGCTAGTTGTAATAACTCTTGGTAATAACGCTCTTTGTAATAATGCTATTTGTAAATCTTATCTATTGTTCAACACAATGAAAAGCAATAAACATTATCTAATCTTATCTAATCTCTATCTCTATGTCTCTGTCTCTACGCCTCTATCTCTACGTTCCTGTCTCTACATTTCATTCACTACTTCTCTGTCTCTCATCTCTGTCTCTACGTCTCTGTCTCTACGCCTCTGCCTCTACGTCTCTGTCCATATGTCTCAGTCTCTACGCACCTGTCTTTACGTCTCTGACCCTACATCTCTGTCTCTACGACTCTGTTTCTATTTCTCTGTCTCTACGTTTCGGTCTCTATTTCTCTGCCACTATATCGAGATCTCTACGTCTCTGTTTGTCTTCCTCTGTATCTTCGTCTATGTCTCTATTTCTCTGTCACTATATCTTGATCTCTACGTCTCTACCTCTACGACTTTATCTCTAGACCCCTATCACCACGTCTCTGTCTCTAATTTCTGTCTCCACTTACTGTCTCTTCGTCTCGGTCGCTACTTTCTGTCTGACGTTTCCAACTCTACGTTTCTGTTTTTACGTATCCGTCTCTAGGGCTCTGCCTCTACGTGTCTATCCTCTATGTTTACGGCTGTCTCTACGTCTCTTTCTCTATGTCTCTTTGTCTCCGTCTCTGTCTCTATGTTTCTGTCCCTACTCTTCTTCTCTACGTCACTCTCTCTCTTTCTACACCTGTTTCTATTTCTCTTTCTCGACGTCTCTGTCTCCATTTCTCTGTCTTGACGTCCCTGTCCCTATTTCTCTGTCTCGTCGCCTCGGTTATATACTCCTTTTCTCTTTAAATTTCGTACATTAGCAGTAAATCAAGCGAAACAAAATAGATGAATGTAATATCTAATGTTATTTCTAAAATTACTATCATGTAATATAAAGTTCTTTTAATTCTTCATTGTATGTACTTCACGGAGATAAAATAATTTGTCCATCATGACAACACATTGTTTTCTTTTATTCATTCCATTTCTTCCAATATGGAGCATTTGTAATTGTACACACTCTTGTAATTTATAGTTGCACTTCGGGATATCGGAAAAAAGAAAACGTGTCCAAAAGGTGTCCCTTGAAAGAATATTTGTTACCCTTTTCCGTATATGTATATTTATGTAGCAAAAGAAATCGGAAACAGATTTTCAAATCACTTCAGCGGTTCTAAATAACTAAAACGTCTATGAAAAAAGGACCGTGAGTTGTAATCTTTCTTAGCGTTCAGCAGAGTTAGGATTTCTCTTAGCGAAAACTTGAGTTGGAACTTTTCTTAGCGCTCCGCTGAGTTGGCACTTTTCTTACCGAAATAACGAGTTGGCACTTTTCATACCGAAATAACGAGTTAGTACTTTTCTTATCCAAATAACGAGTTGGCGGCTTTTTCCTCTCAACCGACGAAATTAACTCACACTTAATTGTGAATCGTGTTATGAATATATCTAGAGACTCTTTAATTTTCTATTACAAATATTCAAGATACAAAAACGAGCAAAAAAGATTATAAAAGTAAATACGAAATGCTACAATTTAAGCCCTTCTGGTTAAAAAATATTAATTTTTAGGAAATTATACTTTTATAACCTTTTTTGCTCGTTTTTGTATCTTGAATATTTGTAATATTACAGCCAATAGAAGAGACATCATTTTTAATCGAAATAAAGAATATTTAAGATCAGATTGCCTATATTTCAAGAAAAACGGGCTATTGGACGAAATAGTGAGCACAGGACTTCTTTTTTAGGTACTAGAAATCGGCTCTCAAATGCCCGCTAAAATCCGTTTTCCGCAGGTTGTACACTCTCCTTGTAAGTATAAAATGGCAAGAACAATGGAATATCAAGCCAACGATAATGATAAAAGTTCAAAGGTTTAGTGTGTATGGGAGGTAGAGTATTTTGTTGCTTTTTAAAGTGTCGATTGCAAGGACGAAGGACAGCATAATAACGTTTCCAAGTTATGTTTGTGGTTACAGTGTTCGGGAGTTTTTTAAAGATGGTTGAACTTATTCAACTATTCTAGAATTCACAATTATATCTGAACTGATGAATGCACTTGATTAGAACAAAACTTACTTATTTTTATTTAAATAGTAGCTTTTACAGTACATTATTTTCAAGATTATTACTAGTCTTAATAAACATTTACCTATTTATTCTATGAAAAGAAATGATTTTTGACTATTAGATACAGAGGTTGCAGAAGTAAAATACATGTATGAAGACAATAATGTTAAAGTTTCAAGTCGTCACTGATTAAAATACAAAATGTTTGTTTCATTAAATTTTTTGATTCAATGTTTGATTAAAATCTAAATTAAAGAGTCTCCAGATATATTCATAACACGATTTACAATTAAGAGTCAGTTAATTTCGTTGGCTGAGAGGAAAAAGCCGCCAACTCATTATTTGGATAAGAAAAGTACTAACTCGTTATTTCGGTAAGAAAAGTGCCAACTCGTTATTTCGGTAAGAAAAGTACTATAAGTAAAAAAAAAATAAAAATTGTGACTATAAGTGAGACTGCAAAGTGATTAAACACGTGACGTGAACAATAAAAAAAAAAACAATAAAATTCCAGTGAAACCGAGACCGCAAAAGTGCGGCTCGCGCTTGACCTCTGAAAACTGGCGCATTGGCGTGGATACGTTGAGGCGAAGAAGTGTGTCCTGGAGACGGTGTGCATGTTTTACGACGTTGACCCCACCACATGAACAGATAAGGCATCCGGGAGATGTCAAAGCCAGATTGTGAAAACGGCGCTCCAGAAACTTTGTTGCCTCGTCTGACGTCGGTTATTCGGACTCTCTCACCCTAGCCTATTAAATTATCAACAACTCGTAGAGCTAAGGATGCTGGATCTTGCAGCTCCGATCACGGATCCAGAGATTCTAGATTTGATAATAAAAGACATCGAGAGGTTCATCACCGGCGATCAATCGCAATAAGCAGCTGGACTTCATTAAAAAAATTAATTAAATCCCAAATCATTAAAGTATTCTATTTTCTCTATCTGATTATTTCTCTAGTCAATCTGTTTTGCCTTTTTCTTTATTCTCCAGAATCGATAAATCGTTACATAATTGTTAAATGAAATTCTACAGTATTTTGCAAACTGACACATACACCTACACTTTATTAAATTAAAATAACAATTATTTTATTCAACAATTAATTTTTCTTTTTTTTATTAATAAATTTATAATAACAGGAAGTGTGTTTAGCGAGAGAAATTTTAGAGTCTCGGGTAGTATAGTAATAGGTAGTTTTAGTTTTAAGAGTAATAAATTTTAACTGTTGGGGAAAAGGTCGCGATTTTATGGGGGGGGGGGGGGGGATTGACGTCCACGTTCTTACAGTTGGACTCCGGGGAATTGTTCGAGCTCGACCTTTTCCCGGAGTTCGAACGCTGCCGCGCCGCGAGAAGCTTCGTCGAAGTTCGGCGTCGCAGGCCCGTAGTCGCTGCTGGCATGCTCTCGGCTCTAGAAGCATGTTTTCCTCGCTTTAGTCGCGCGCCGACGGCGAGCCAATGAGAGAGGCGGAGACACGTTCCTCTCCGCGGACAAGCGCCTCTTTTTTACGCTCCGAGATTTTTTCAGAGCACAGTTTCTCGCTGCTCCGCTTTGGGAAAGGACCTACTTCCTCGTCGCTGCAGAAAACACGGGACTCTCACGGAGAGCAGACCTCTCCTCTCCCGCCGACGGTGACGTTCGTCGCTAGTGGCACAAGGGCCACCCTCTACCGTCGCCTAGTGCGGACAACCGCTCCGCTCCCGGCAGAAAGGGAGTGACACTGCCGAGCATCCTCGGCGTCAATGGGTGAGTGGAGGTCAAACTCTCCACGGAGGATCTCGCGCCGTGCTCACGGACATATTCTAATCGCGGGAAAGTTCGTCTCTTTATTTTCGCGTTTTACTTTTAATTTTAGTCGTTCTCTCTCGCTACTCACTTATCCTTTTATTTAATTAAGTTAACAACATAAATATTCAATCTTTTCTTGTTATTTCTTAAACCCTGAATTTATTGGAACCTTTGAATATCGCTACACTTGAGCTCAACTTGAGCTCACATCAAAGTATTCATTTCTTTATTCATAGCCTCTGTACAAAAATTTGACTCATTCTCCATAGCCTCTTTAAAAGTGACAGGGCTATCAGCACTACAATAGTTTACACATATAGATCCACTATACATAAAGTTATCATCAAGTCTACTAGATTTTTTAATTGTTCTTTGTAACCTCCTTAAATCAGGTACTTCTTCTACTTCATTTCCAACATTTTCATTCTTATTTATATTTTCATTCTGTTCAAAATTTTTATTCAAATTTTCTAAATTTTCATTGATCCCTTGTTCAAAATTTTTATTTAAACTCACATTTTCTTAATCACTATCATCTAAGCCAACACGTTTTACATCTTCTTGGGACTCCTCTCGGGCGAGGACGGTCTTAAGTGCGTGTTAGTGTAGACATGGTGAAGGGGCGTGCACGGAGGAGTGTCCGGCGATCGTCGAAACAATGGAGACCCTTTGCACTGTCTTCTAGACGGAATGGGGCCCAGGAGTCTCAGTGGCAGGTAGAGGCGGCATCGACGGAAGGGAGCGATGGCCGCCGTGACTCTGTGAACACAGATGCACAAGGAGGACCCGAAGCGCAGGCTTATGGAATTATCGAAAGGAACAGCGATCGGGTACGTTCGAATAATGGGAGTGAGACGAGGCTGATTGCATCGGTAACGGATCGTATTCGCAAATGGCGCCAAAATTTAGAAGTGGCAAGCGAAAAGACGAAGATTCAACAAACAACAGTTTGCTCCGGGAGGATGAGCCAGCGCTCTCGTCTGTGAATGCCCTTGCGACGGAAGGTCAGGTTAGGATGCCACTTGTCCCTTGGCTCCCGGGTTTGCTGGCGAACGAGGTTACGCGTCCGACCCATACTTCATCGATAGCGGCGGCTCCATTGGATAAAGAAGCTGGTCCTGTGGATTACTTGGTGAAGCGACTGACGGCTTCGAAAGATTTGCCACAATTTTCGGGCGATTGTGTGGAGTGGCTTTGGTTTAAGCAAGCGTACAAGAGTCTATAGGGGGAGGCGAAAGAAGCCGTCGCCGGTTTGATGATGACGGCCTGTGATGCCAAACAGATAGTGAAAATATTGGAGCTGCGGTTTGGTAATCCGGATGACATCTTGGAGCGTTTATAAGGAAAAATACTAGCGTTACCCGCTCTAGGCACCGGGCGAATGGATATTGTCAAATTCGCGGATACTGTGAATAACTACGTCGCGGCGATAGATCCACGTTTAGCACACGATATAGACAATAAAATGCTGGAAGCGTTGCCGTACACGTACAACCGGTATTTGAACGCGGCCTCGCTGGCCCAACCAAGGTAGGTGATTATTTCGCGCTTTCTATACGAAGAAGCCGAACTAGCATCATAAGGCTGGCACCGTAAAATCGGCTAGTGCCAAAGGAGGATATGGCAAAGATACTTCAATAAGAATTTATCCAAATCCGTCAATTCCCAAATGGCCCAGACCGTCGTTCCTGTGCGCGGATACGTCGAATAGTAACGAGACACACACGAAGCGTGTGTGTCTTTTGCGGATCGCAATGCCATGTATTAGAAAAATGTGTTAAATTCACTTCTTTGTCAATGGACGAACGCTGGAATTGGGCCAAGGAACAACGTATGTGTTTCAAATGTCAGGAAGGGACGCACCGTAAGTCGAAGTTCTGTTCGACAGGCTGCTCGGTGCGGGATTGTACAAAACCACATCACTGTCTTTCATTCAGACATAAGAATAAATGCCCGCGAGATGTCGAACAACGGCGCGTCTAGCTCTGACGTTAGCGGTTAGAACGGAGCGACGAGATCCTGACTACAGCGCGTTCTTTTGAAAGTATTACCAGCCTGCTAGATTGAAGTTTATGCCTTGATAGATGACGGATCCATAGTATCCCTCTTAGACTTGCGGATATCTGAACAGATAGGAGCATTAGGAATTAGTGTGCAATTGATGTTACGGGGGATTAAAGGAGAAGAAGCGATTGCGTACGCGAGTCAGAGGATAGACTGTAAGATAGCGTTCCGAGCGGAAGCGAACACATCTTGCTTGGACTGTTCACAATAAGAAACCTTCCGCTACGTACGCAATCTCTCAGTCAGCAAGATGCACAAGAGCTAGTACATCTGTACGGCATAGAGTTTCGATCATACGAGAACATTCAACCGATGATTCTCTTGGGGCAGGATAGCTGCGATCTTATCAGGGCCCTCGATACACGTAGCGTGGGAAAGAACGCGCTAGTAGCCTCGCGCACTGAATTAGGATGGACGCTACACGGCAACATGCCTAGAAACACGGCGAATCCAGCGGCGAACGCGACTTCGTGTTGGCGAACAACAAAGTGGCTTCAAAACCCGTGCCGCTCGCCATCGCCGGGCTATTTAGCCAGAGAACTGCATGACCTGGTGGCACAGTATTTCCGACTTGAATCGATTAGAGAGTCGAAAATGGCGTATATGAGTCCTCAGGACCAAAGGGCCATGAGCTTGCTAGAGTCTACCACTCGGAAGCAAAGCGAACGCTGGGAGACCTGCCTATTATGACGTGTCGACAACGTGTCATTACTAGACAACAAAGAATATGCTCTGCGCAGATTGTATAATCTGGAGAAGGAATTAGATAGAGACAGCAAGATACGAAGCTATACTACAAGGAAATTGACAAGCTTCTAAGCGAGGGTTACGCCTCGAAGGTAACCGGAACACCCGGGCGGGGGCGAACATGGTACCTCCCTCACTTTGCAGTCACACAGGCGGAGAAACCTGGCAGAGTCAGGGTGGTCTTTGACGCCGCCGCATAAGTCAAAGGTATGAGCCTAAATAACCACCTACCCGTGGGTCCGGTTTTATTGAATTCTCTTGCCGGAGTTTTGATGCAGTTTACGAAATGTCTTGTCGCCTTAAGGCGGATGTAAGGGATATGTTCCTTAGAATCCGCGTAAGGGAAGAGGACCGATGCTTCCAACGGTTCTTATGGCGAGGCAGCGATCGTCAGAAAGAACCCGACATCTATGAAATGTCATCATTGTAGTCGGTGCTAAATCCTCGCCAAGTAGTGCCTTTTTTTTAAAAAACAAAAATGCCGAACAAGAAGCTGGATCGATGCCAGAAGCGCTTCAGGCCACAAAAAAGAGTATTACATGGACGACTACCTTGACAGCGCGGACTCCGTTGAAGCTGCTACTAAAACAATTGCACAGGTAGCAGAGGTCAACACCCGCGGTGGCTTCCATTTACATGGATGGGCCAGTAATGGCAGGCTTGCACTAGAATCCGTAACAGCGACGAACAGAAACCAGGGTGAAATGGTACTGATGAACTTCACCGCTTACGCTCGACCGTATGAAAAGTCGTTAGGGCTAAGCTGGGATACGCACTCAGATCAACTCACGTTCAAGGCTAGGATGGCTAGGATGCCCGAAGATATCCGATCAGAGCAACGAAGGCCGACCAAGAGTGAGGTCCTGAGGGGGTTACCATGTCGGTTTTCGATCCTTTGGGTTTGGTAGCACTGTTCGAGGTCGGATCAAAGATTTTACTCCAGGATATCTGCCGCAGCGGTTGTGGTTGGGATACGGTAATTGGAGATCACGATTTCGAGCGGTGAAGAAGGGGGGTTCAAGAACTGCCAAAAGTGGCAGGCCTAGCGGTGCCTAGATGTTCTGTGAAGGCTGGCAAGGCTAAAGCTGATCTAGAGCTGCCGACTTTGCCGCAAAAACATCTGCAGGCAGCAACCGTTTCGGAAGCAAGTAAGTCGCTAATGCCGCAACATCAGCATCCACAGACAACAACAGTTTCGGATGAAATATCGCTATTCAATAGTTTGGATAGCGATGCTAAGATGGCTCGAATGTATGAGTTTCGGTGCAAGTTCGAAATGAGATTATGAGGCTCAAGAATCTCAAAGGGAACATCCCTGCCGTTGCCATCTTCCCTAATCTGCCAGATTCTCATGGAAATAAGGTCTTTTTCAATGAATTTCTCGCCAAAGAAGTACTTGAATTACTAAGAGTAGTAAGAGCTCGAGCAAAGGCTCGAAATTATGAAAGGATTTGGGTCCGAAACGAGCAGATCTTTGTCAGTAAAAACACTGATTCTGAAGTTATATCACTGATCACCTCATATTTTCTCATATGAATATCAATTCATTAAGGCATAAGCGCGATGTAGTTATGAATTATATTGAAGATGTTCAACCACTTATAATCGCTATCTCCGAAACATGGCTCGACCCGGACTTTCCCACGTCCCATGTACAAATTTATAACTACAATCTAGTAAGAAACAACCACGGTCTGAAAAACAAAAACAATACCCGATATAAGACCAGAAAGACTTGGCGTTACAGCTTATGTCGGCTTGAGTACAATCAATAAAGTCGCGGTAATTATATCTAGATAACCTAATACATTTCGCGCGGAGTTCCTTAAAGCTAATATAGTCCGTTAATAATCTACTCCGCTTCCACTTTGAATGCGCCGCTTTTTTGCTAATTAATAAAACTTTTAGATCGTGGCTAAACAATTGCGGATATTGATCACTGGGGGCCAGCCTCGTGACAGGAACGTGTACCGAAATAAGGTCATTCAGAGTAGTGTAGATTTTGTTGACGGAGGTGTCGACATCAGAATCTTTAAAAATGGCACCCCAGTCAATATCCGACATGGCATTAATAAGCCGCGCATAATCACATTTGTAAAAGTTCCGGAAGTGCTGGTTGGTGAGAAGAGGTGCATCCTGGGCCGGAGATGAGATGGAGAACCATAGTAAGGCGTAATGGGAGTCACATGGGAAGGCTGACTCAACATAGACGGTAAGGCTAACCAGGTCCGGTGACGCAAGGACTAGGTCGAGAGAGTAGCCTTTTGACGGGAGTGGCGGCGCCAGTTGGATGAGTTCAAGGAAGCTGCAGGCATCAACTAACATCTGGGCGCAAATCAGAGGCACGGGGGCCACGTATTCCGTCGTTAAGATGCCCAGAGGCTCATTATGCCAGGCGATATGGCTGGGATTAAAATCCCCGAAGACGATCGCATGACAACACTTCTCTTAGTGGCAGATTTTGCTGAGTTTGGTAGTGAATTCTCCGAACTGATTTGTAGCCGGGGTCGAGGCATAGGCAACTGCGATGAGAAACTTGGTTCTGGCAGCGGAGACAGTGATAAATAGTGATTCGGAGTCTCACAGCAACAAGCACCCCGCCACCGCAGGAAACGTCGGTGATGCAGCGATCCTTACGATAAATATTGTACCCAACCAGGCCAAGTTCAAAATCATGCGTGTGTGGTTTGAGCCATGATTCAGTGAAAAGTATGATATCAGGAGAAACAGAGAGTTGAAAGAGGTTTGAGCGTAACAAGTGTATTTCATTATAGAGAGATCTGATGTTTTGATACAATAAGTTTAGGGGTGGTGCTATACTGGAAGTTAGGTTTTTGGTTCTTGAATTACTGGGGCTTAGTCGACGATAGTAGGCGTCCCCGACAGATACTTGATTATTTTCGATGCAGCGGGTCAGCGTCGTTTAGGCGTGTAAGATCGGCTCTGAACATTACCAGTTGATCGCGTTGTGCTTTGGTCTTATCTGTGGAAACAGTCATGTGCTGGGGCAACTTTGACTTGTGGCGAATAATCTTGAAGGCATCATGGTGGGAGGCGAGATTAACAAGAAGAGGACTGGTGTTGGATGCGTTGGGCTTGCCGATCTGCCTTACAGTTACGCGAGATACGTTAATGTTGAGGTCGAAATTCAGAAGTTCCTTGGCAAGAGCTTGGTCCAAGGGGGCATTCCCGCCAGCCTGCTCAGCCACATTATACAATATAATGTTGTTAGCTGTCACCAGTCTGTCCTGTACCTCGGCTACGACGGAGTCAGCATCCATAAAGTAGGTGATTTGGTTATTTTCGACCATCTACAATCGTTTCTCGACCAACGTGAGCTTCTAGTGGAGATCGGCCATCTCATTTATAGACACCTGGAACTCGTCCAACCGCTCGTTGAATTTGTTCCAGAGGTCGTCAAAAGCGGCTAGCATTGGATCCCGCTGGACAACCGGGCTGGGGGATGAAAGGTGGTTGCTACCGATGCCACCGGACGGTGTGGGATTTATGGCTCTCAGGGAAGCATCATCACAACATTTTTTGAAGGACCCATCAGGTGGCGTCTTAGAGCGCTCAGAGCAAGACGGGGGAAAAACGCGTCACACTTAGCGCACTCAACGGCCTCAGATAACTTGGCAATGTGTCCTTTTGTCGGGCACAGAAAGCACTTGGCCATTCCCGTCTGAAAGCCACGTGAGTGCAATTGATGTTAGGGTTGCCACGCCACGAGGCGGAAAATCCTGGAGGCGGAGGTACGAACAAATACTGCGTCCCGAGCCGGGATTTATAGCAGACCAAGACCGGAGAATTCGTCCGGAGATTTTAAGCTATGCGGCACTTTACACCAAACGAAGTTTAAAGTAAGTCGATTATCTATCTAGTTGAAAATCATGTTAACGCTGGTGAAGTGTTTTGAAGACTTATGGAATGATGTGGGCTTTTCTTGATGGATTGGAAACTCACTGATAACAAACTCAAACAAAGAACGTAGTGATCTGTCCGGTCTAACAGTATTATTGTATTATCAAAAACCGACATCTAATCAGTGTTTTGTGTTTATATAAAATAAAGTACCGGTATGATGTGTTACATGAAATCTAATCAGTGTTTATAATCAAAAATTGGAATAAATAAAAAAATAAATTAAAAAAAAAATAAATAAAATCAAATTTAAAACTTTTACTTAAAATCAGTTTCAAATATTTTGAAAGTGGCTCAAGTGTGTATTAATAAATAATTATGTGTTATGATGTTCATAAACTTTAGAATAAGATTTTTCATAGAAGAAAATATTGGTGAGTGGTAGGTGAGCATAAATATTACAATATAATTTATGATGCTGATTTGAAATATTGGTTTGAGCCTTGGTTTAAAAAGCATTTGTTATCTTCAAGAAACTTAGTCAATGTCAGTGCTGTGCTGCTGTACATATTTACTCAAGAACCAATTCAAAGATTATGTCAAATGAATATTGAAATGCTAAAAAAAGGGAAAATGATGTGTTATTGTGAAAATTTAAACGAATAAAAGTGCTTAGTTATTTTAATTTATCAGAGAAGTTCTTAGTAAATATTTTTCTATACAAGATTGAGATAATAATAATTCTTAGTTCATCAACTGGTTCTGTTTTTAATTTACAAGATTAGTGTGCCAATGATCACCGGTTATTAATTTAAATATTTTCAATCCTGCATAATTTCAAGAACTTATATATTTTATATCTACTATAAAAGAATAATTCAAGTAAACTGAGTTGTATGATAAGTGAATTATTAGGTAATCTATGGATCCAGAATCAATATGAAAAGAATCCATACAAGTTTATATGTGAGCCAAAATAAAACATCGTGTAATCTCATGAAATAATTTAGTTTTGTAACATAAAACCATGATGCTCTCCAGTGGTATCTTTACTGTATAAACTGCATTGTCAGTTGGGTTCTTTATTGCGACTTGCTTCAGCAGTCACAATTTTTGCAGTTTCCTGGGCTTTTTGTTACATATAACTCGCATGACAGACTATCTAGATTTATAAATAGGCTACCCTAGTGGAAAAAATCCGTTGTTCTAAAATATGCCAAAAATGTTCCTGACTATTATAAAAGTGTTACACACTGTTCGAAATCTTTGTCTAAGCTGGCAGTATATAAATGGCAGATTTCGGACATTTGGAACCCTGTTGGCACACTTAAAGATAGATTCTGGAACACTAATAATCGTTTTGGGCACAAATATTTCTAATAGGGTAAAATCGATTATATCCTATTTTTTTCTCGGAATACATTTGGCAGTAAACGGAATACTTTTGGTATAATTCTACACACTTTTGAGAAGGATTCGCACACTTTTTGAATGAATTGGAACACTTTTTAATTTTCTTCCGTAACAAATAAAAAATTGTTATATTTTTTTAAATAACTTGGAACCCTTTTTGGAATATTTGGAACACTTTTTGGAACTACTTGGCACATTTTTTATCTATAATGAAGTAAAAGAAAAAGTTTTCCTTGCTTTTGGAACATCAAGGAACACATTTTTGCTCTTACAGATATCTTTTGTAAATAGTTGGAAAACATTACAAACAACTTGAAACAGTTTCGACATAATTTCGAATATTTCTGAATATTTAATATGGTTCTTCAAGATTTAGGAACACTTTTTGAACACTTTAGAATACTTTGGAATATTTTATATGATTTTTAATATTTCAATCAGTTTGGAGACATTGAAAATATTCTAAAGCAACTTAGGAACAGTAAAAACCAGTTTGGAAAATTTTTTAAACATTTCGGAACACTTTTAAAATAATTTAAAACATTATAAATATTTCGAATATTTTGAAATAATTTAAAAGCATTTTTGGAACATTTAGAAATTACAGAATGATTATAATTTAGAAAAATATTGATGTCGCAGTCAATTAGTTGTTATTAATGTACTTCACCGTATGAAAACTGTTCCAAAAGGCTATCAAAATGTTCTAAGGTGTTCCAAAAAAGTTTTTCAAAATATTTAAGGAATGTTAAAAAAAAAAGTTTAAATAAATTTTATAAGTTTTCGGAAAATGGTCTATGATAGATTAATGGTGTTTAAAAAACGTTCCAATGATGTTTAAAAGTGTTCCATAAATACGTAATAACTTCAAATTTAGATGAAAAACGTATATAGTTCGGAACACATTTTATGTATGAAGAAACATTTTCTGTTTTACTTAGCTAAAAATGGGTCCTGTAAATGAATATTTAATAAAATGTTCCAAACTGTTCCAAAAGTGTGCCGGATCATGGAAAAAGTATTCCACTAAAATAAGAAAAATTAATTCTTCTCTATTTTGTCACGGGGTGGAATTTAGGGCTATGACACGTTTCTCCTCTGTGTCAGAGCGGTTCCATTCCGTATCTCTCGGTTCAACTCCCGGAGATTTAA
>JAPYZP010001872.1:0-27010 GCA_030522985.1 Torymus sinensis | reverse complement strand
AATTTTCCCTGGACTCACGGGAGGGGGGGGGGGGGAGAAGTTCGGTTGGTTGAAGAGGGGAAAAAGTGTTCCGAGAATTTTAGTCTTAGAAGGGGAAGCGCACATTTGTTCGGGATGAAGGTTTGTTTGGTGGGATTAATTAATTCGTATCTTGATTTGTGTAATTGGAATTTCGTGAGTTTGAAATTCAACTCGTCAGCCCCGGTAATGCTAATGCGCGTGTATTTGTTTATCCAGCGGAAGCGGACGAGTTTTTCCTGTGAATTATCAAATTTTATCAGTCATTTTGAGTGACAAATTTTTTGGTAGAAATTGATTGAAATTCCCATTTGTTCTGGTCAAACTTGTACCAAATCACTCTTTTTTTTGAAGGCACAAGCGATATTGATAAAATCGTTACTAAGAAATAATTGAGTTTGCGAAGGATAAAAGAAATCGTGCACTACGCTTGTGACCATAAATGACTTTAACCATAAAATTCACCGCTTCTTAAGCAACCCTTTATTATCTTAAAAAAAAACTTCGTTCCGTAAAACCTTGAGAAATCCTATATCGCTTACAAAGTAACTACCCTTGATTCCCATTCGCCTGTTTATCTCGCCCGCACTATAACCGAATTTTTACGCTTCGGCGACCCGCGCGCATTAATTGCAAAGTTTTTAATGGGCCACCCGGGCTCTTTGTTTTACGCTCGCGCGCCTCCAGCGCCGAAAGAGCAGCGTAAACACGGTGGTGGCCACGCGTTAATTGGACTTTAAGTACGCGTGTACCCGGTTGGGATGAGGATGCGTCGATTTTTTCAGAGCTGGTCGGGAACTTTTTTCGAGTTGGTTGTGTGGAGGTAGATTGTTGTGGAAGCACTAGTGTGTGGAGTAGTAAAGCAATTATCTCAAAAGTCTTCGGAAAATTTAGCAAATTTATATGGTCGATTAAATTGCGTCTTTTTGTAGTCATATATGACTAGAATATATACTTTTTAGGTATCGTACAATTCGTATTTTCTTCTTTCTGATAAATAAAAGCATCTCGCATTTTCAACTATACGACGTCAGTTGAACAGAACAAAATCTGATTGAGATAATTATCTAGAATTTTGTAATCCAATCCAAATCATTTCAACCTATTATATATATGCCTCTATATCAGCCAATCTTCCCACTACTTATACCACTAATAAAGATCGACAGTAAATTAAAAGTTAACAGGACTTTCTCATTCACCACTATCGACAACTAGTTTATCGATATCAGCCACTCGCATCTAACTTTACCAACTGCACTGCACTCGACTACGCAGGAACACCTACCTATACTACATATATATATATTTTTTTTTCAACGACCAAATTCACGGGCGATATATCGCATCAGAAATGCAGCCGCGGGCGGCCGTTTGAATTTCACGCAGAATTAGAACTTCATGTTTCCATAAATACGAGTAGGCGCGCGTGCCAGCGGATATGTATCTTGTTGCACGGGAGCTTATCTCTCGCGAGAACGGGAGGCTATCAAATTTTATTGCGGGCATTCATGGCTGTAAAAAATGTACGTAAACGATTTTCACAACAGCCGCGAGCGCGCGTTTCGCGTCGCGCGTCTTTATGGAATGATGTGCGCTCAAGCGTATGTTTGTGGTCTTGGTATAATTTATTCTTCCGAGATAATCGATCAAGTGCCTGTCTATTTTGAAAAGTGTATACTGGGTAGGGAGAAAGTATATGCGTAATTGAATAAAATTATCCTCTCTTAAAAATCCTCTCTCAAAAAAGTGATTTCCGGAAGTGGTGAAGCATTTTAAAACGCAATATGACTGATTGTCGAACTGAGAGGTAAATTTCAAAACAAGCAAATTTTCTTAATCTTCTTAATAAGAAAGAAGATTTTGAGATTTGGAATGGAAAGTAAAAGAGATTCTTTAGAGTAAGTTATTGTCAATATTATGTTCAGATTTTATTTTTTATGCAACTAGTCATCTCTAAGCGTTTTTGTAATCTAGCAACGCATTACTCCCACCAACCAAATCACGAATAAATTGATATCATAACAAATCCATCATTTCTTTAAGATAAGAGATAGGGTACTTACTTGATGAAAAAAATATTAATATAAGCTTATATTTTCTAACCTCAAAATCTGGTAGAAAGTAAGGGTTAACTGCGTACAGTATTATTATCAATTTATTAAAGATGCATAAATTATTCTCAGTATGGTTAGTAAAAGAATGAACATGAAACATCCGCAACACGCGTGGATTTAGCTAGTTATCCATCTCTTAAAGTGATGGATGAAATCTATCATATTACAATAAGACGGTTTTGATTGGTTGTTGTAGATTCATTTAATTGGTCTATATAGAATAAGAGCCAAAATCTAATGTGTTTGAATTTTCAAGATTGAATTCTTGAGTTTAAGTATTTAAAACTTATGTTATTATCGTTCGATTTAAACTGGTTGAAACAAACTTTTAAATTGAAACTAACTTGATCATGTTCATAACCTCAAATTAATACAAAAATGAATAAATAAATAAAATAAAAAAAATAATAATATGCGCGAAGCGCGTTGAATGTAGCTACTAGTTAATTAAACGTCTGTAGTTTGTAACGACGTAATTGGAGAACGCTTAATTATCAAGAAAGCGAAGTAAAATAATTTAAAACTTTTATTTCGACAAGTAAAACGACTACTAATTAAACTTTCAGCTAAATCAAAACAATTACGTGTACAAGAGAGTCTGCTCCAATACTTTTAATCAAACGAATCATTAAAACTAAAAAAAAACATTCTATTATTCTTCTCTACCACTATTACCAATGACTAAAGGTTCTCACCATACCTGCCAACCATCGCACAAAAAACACCAAAAAAAGTACTCCCCCCGTCTGCACAAAAAAAGAAATGAAAAACTGCAAAGGCGAAAATGGAGGAATAGTCGAGCCGGCGCGTGCAGGCGCGCGGAGAAAATGGAAAGGGGGAGGGAGGTCAGGGTAGTTTCCTGGAGGAAATACGATTCTTGATGGAGACGTTTCCGCGCGCTCGCTCGCTCCTCTCGATCCGCATCCTTCCTTCCTTCCGGTCCCACTCCTCCACCGACGTGCTCTCGAGAGGTGAGAGAGAGAGAGAGAGACTCGTTTGCCAGGAGGGTCGATCGATCGCGCGATTTTCACGGGGGCAGAGCATAAAGCGACGGCGTTTTTCATGCAGATGGGGGATTTTTTGTTGGAAACGTGTTGCATAATTTATTGGGATTTTTTTTTTGCTTTTGGGTTGGTAGCTTTTTTGTCGAGAATGGTTTATGAGTTCAGAGGCGTGTGCTACTTTTGGAAATATCATGTGTTTGTTCGTGTTTCATGTTTGCATTCCATCGGCTTTTGTAAACTGTTTGAGATATTTCAATCGAACTTTGAATGTACGGCTAGAGGTTTTTCTCGCTCAAAGTTGCCTTGGGAATTTTCCGATGGGAAATGGGAAAATCCTTGCGAATAACTTGATTACAGTAGTTTCCGCGCATTGCTTTTCCAAGATTTATATAATTTAATTATTCGAATATTGGTTTTCCGGAAAAGTATTTTTATACAAACATCGAACTTTTCTCTATCGGGTTAAAATTTAAATTTCCACTTGAATAACCAAATAATCTCGTGTATGCCTATGAATGAGTTTTCCCGAGAATTCAGATTTTAAATTTATAATGTATTATCGATTAGTCGCCGACAATAAAGCGTATCTTCGCGCGCTTGTAAAAATTCGAGCGAGCGAATACCAAAGCGGATGGTTCGACGTTAACATTTCATTCGAGTCAAAATTAATTCTCAAGTGGATCGTATCTTACGCGTGAATTTCATATCTTTTCGGGGGATCAGACTTTTAAATTATGAAACAAAATTTCACCGATCAATATTAAGAGATTCTTTGGATAGATAGGTAGGAGATAAAAGTGTCACTGCCTTATCCCCTATTTTTATTTTATTCAAGAGATCTTTCCGTATACTGCAGACAAAATATAAATGACTCGAGTGAATACTAAATTGATTATTATTAATGAAATAATATTGAATGGAAGTAATTACCATATTTTCTAACAAACATTAATTTGTAAGATAAAGCTATATACTGTTAACTTTTTAAAAATTATGCGACATCAAAACAATGGGAGATTCTCAAAATAAGCATTTTCACTCGGCCGTAAGGTTTAGTAATTTTAACAAGCCAAACGAAGCTTCTTACAAACAGAACACTCTCCCACCTCGAATAACCGTCGCAGCTTCTCCAAGTACACGAAAAATTGCCCTACTACTACTGCAACAACTACACCTCTACACTCCGGCAGTGCTACTCCACTGGAAGCTCGTCGGGTTCGGGCTCTGTCGAACTATCTCAGAAATTCAATTAACCACGCGCTCCCGCGCGACAGCGTAGTACCTGCAGAAGTGCACGGTGTATCCGCGCACCCCGTCGTAATTGGTAAACACGCACCGGGCGCGTAGCGGTCGCTTTAAATGTGGATTTCGGGGTGCTACGCGAGCTGCGTAGTAGGCAAATGTAATTTGATAGGGGGAGGTAGTTCGATTAGGGAAAGTGAGGGTGGTGGTGGGTTGTCTGTGTGTGTGTGTATGTGTGTTTTGAGGAAAGCTATGAGGCGATTCTTAATCGGATACATTTTGTATTGTTTGAGATAAAGACTTGATTTGGTATATGTTTTGACAGTTAATAAATATGATGTTTGAGTTGCGTTAGAAGCTAACATCCACCTTGTTTGATGTATGGTTTGATTAAAACGTTTTGATTAATTTTAAATTCTGATAAATTCCAGAAAAAAATACTATTAACCAACAATTCAAGTCGATCAAAGCATAAATGTGTTTTATCATATTACATATTATGTTTAAAAAACATTTGAAGTAAGAGTCAAATCTCTAAATTTTTTTCATGTCTTTTTCCAATATCAATAAGTCGCTAATTTTAAATATTTTTAATCAAGAAGTTTGGAAGAAGGTCTTATCTCGGAAATCGCTTCGAAAAGATCCTAATTGGGATGAAAAATTTTTTCGCTCAAATTTAAGTTGGAAACAATACCCAAATACTTATGATGCTTGGTTTAAAAAAAATAAGTAATATTTCAACAAAAGTTCTAAATTCATTAACGAATTTACTGTATAAATTAATATTAAAATTTATATGATATTTTCAATCGGCTTCCCAGATAGGACCTTTTCCAAGCGGCTTCCGAGATAGGACCTTTTTCAACCGGCTTCCCAGATAGGATCTTTTCTCATCATGCAATGGATAATACTATACTTAAATATGTGTAAAGGCGAGTTAATATTATCCTACCTTACCTTATATGGACTGGTTATATATAACCACCTTCGAGTTATCAGTTAATAATCACTTGGTAAATCTCTTGCGCTAAAGACAAACCATAACCCTATTGTAAATAAATTATCAATAACTACCCTCAACAATACCACTTTTGCAAAATTAAAACCCTTCATTGGACACTTTCCCCAATCAGCCACCCCGCCAAAGTTAAACCATAATCACCCGCTATGATTTCCCATCGACCATCGATAAACTGTAAGCTTATTCCAATTACTTGCCATCTCCGCCCTCTAAACCTCGTAATACACCTACAACAAGAGAGAGCGCCCGCCTGCCACGCGGCTTATGCCTAAAGCACGCGACGCGCCCGACTCGAACAATCGAGAAAAATCAATCAACTATATACAGTCGATACAAAGCTAACAGCCGATAGCGATTTCACCTCCCCGCCAGATTTCTTCCTGCATCCAGCAGCTTTGCTCACACGTGCGCCTGCAGAAAAACGAGAGAGAGGGAGCGAACGGAAAAACGAAAAAGACACGCCTTAATGCTATCTCTTCACCCCCCAGAATTTGCAGAGCTCCACAGGTCGATTCATTTCCTATTTCCCTCTCTCGCATTCACGTATACACACACACACGCGCGTACACACTCTCGCTTTCCCTATAGGCGATCGCGATATAGCGGCCAGCCGGTCGCTCGGCCATGCGTGTATATATATACACCTGGCAAGCCAGTCATTGCGCGTGATAGCATTGAAAGCTCTCCGAGCTTGCTTTTGTATGTGTATATATATATACGCTCTCTTGCGCCCGAATTCGACGAGAGGATTTTCTTTTTCTCTCTCTCTCTCTCTCTCGGCGACAGGGATTGAATGCGATGAAATTCCCCGCTCTCCTCCTCTCTTCGATCGAAAGAAAATGACGTAACCGTACGTGTATAACGTGAGGTCGCTCGCCCGGAAAAAGCACGCCTCTCGAATCGAAAATCGAAATTCCCCGTGGCTCGTGTGAGTGCGGGAAGCATCAATGTAAGGTACATATAGCGATGTGGCGTTGAGAGGATATATCCTTCGCGTGCGATGAGCGTGCGCGACGCGCACTTCTCGAGTGGTTTAATTTGAATAAGCGCGCTCGAGTGTTGAGGTGCGGATAGAGGATGAGGGATTTTGTTGCTGGCTCGAGGATTTAGATGTGCAGAGACTGGATCAGTCTCGGTTCGTAGGTGTAAATGTATGTGACAGGGATGTGTTAAATGAAGGTGGAATGAAAGATGTGGGATCAGGAATCGTGGGGGAATCGCGATGGAAAGTTTAAGGTCATTGCAGGTGTTTTGTTTGTTGTATAATAGTTCTTTGATTTTTAACGTATTGTGGCAATATTTTTAGCGATGTGGAATAGAAGATACATATTTACCGAACGTTTTTCATTTCAAGAAATAAGAGAAAATGAAAAAATTTAATTGCTACGTTTTTTTAATTTCCAATTTTTCAGGCAACTGAATTTGACAAAATTTGTATTTCGTAAATTAATAAAATACAATTTTGCAATGTAAATGAAATTATATACGTAACAAATTGTTTTCAAACTTAATTAAAGGACAACATTGTATTGATCCTTTTGAAATACAAACGAAAATACGCTCCTTCCACGTACTTTTTTCTCCACCCTATTTCATCACACTTCACTGCGAGCACCAAGAAGCGTGAATTAACACTTTCCGATTCATATACATATATTCCATGATCATTATCGTGAATATATTATCGAATTTCTTATTCATGCATTTATGTACGGCTATTCAAAAGCACATTTTTCTTTTTCTTTTTCAAAAACCCTCGGGCCTATTAGAAACACGAGAAACGAATGGAAAAAAATAAAATTACAAATAAACCATTCACTCAAACTAGGTAATTTAAAGCTGGATATTCCACAGCCGTTGTGAAATAAAAAAAAGAACTTTCCAGTATACTTAATAATAAAAAAAACTTTTTTTACAGAACGTAAAAAAACACCGTGAAAGGTATAATACGCAAACATTAATTCAGCTCTTCCTCCAACGAAAATTGCCACTGCAGGACTATCCGCCGTCCAATAAAAAAGAAGCCGCTCATTTTTCTCAAAATTCTTATCTTCCACCATACATTCCAGGAAATAAATATACCTAGAACGCGCGCTTATTCCAACACGCAACGAATACGCGAAAGCGCGCGCTCTTCCGAGGGCACAAAAGGCCAAGGCGACTGACACAGACCTGTTTCCCGTACCCAGAGAGAGACGGGAGATTGATTTTCAATCTACTCTTGACTTTCCAGCTCTCTCTCTTTTCCGGCCACTTTTTGTTCTCACTTTATCGCTCGAAAAATGGCGCACGAACGTCCGCGAGTGACAAATTCGATTGCGAGTAGTAGCCGTGACTGAATGGCCGGCGCGTCGCGCCTTTGACAGACGTACAGTGGCTGTCGAAGTTGTCGGCGCTGCGTGAGTTATGGATCAGTGTGGCAGAATGTGACGGCCGAATAGAGAGCGGGTACTTAGCTGCGCGGCGATGGTTTCTGATTGGCGAGAGGATGACCCGCGTGGAAAGTTTTCGTCGTGACGCTATGGGTATATAGTTTTTCGTTATTTTTGCTTTTATCGCGTATAGGAAAAAGGGACGTTAAAAGAACGCGGAATCGATTGTCGTACTCGATTCATGGCTGCAGGAGTTGTTTCTTTTACGTATAGTTTTCAATAAAGTTAGAATTTTATGATTTCCTGGAAATACAAAAATCCTTTCCAATGAAAAATTCACGTAATCTTTTACAAGGATAAAATAATGCGGTATCGAATATCGTATTGTGTTGAAAAATTAATATTGAATTTCAGAAGCATCGGTTAGATAATTGTGTTCTGGTAAATTCCGATTATACTTATTATTTCATGCATCAAAAAAATTCATGATCAAAATTAAACGGACTTAATTTTTTATGGAAATGTATGAAAAAGTTGCTTATTTCATACGTTTGAGTCAGTATTTATTTTCATCATAAAAGTATAATAATTCGACAAAACATTTAATCATACTTTTTCATAATTTTTCTAAATCCCCTTATATCACACCAAGGCATCATCGCCCACTTACTCATCCCACACACATACACATAGATATCAAATCCTCATATCCACCCATAAAACTATTTGGCTCTTCTAAATCACACGACAAAACCTCTCTCGGTCCTACAAAATCCGCGAAAACGAATCGCTCTCTCCTCGACGAAAAACGCTATCACCGACATATGGAGAATTCTCAGGAACTTTTACTTTTATGTCACTCTTTTTTGTAATTTATTGCTGCTATTAGCGGTACGTGCCCAGCGCATAAACCAGACAGGGTGTAAAAGCTTCAATTTGTATGTAGAAAACCAGTCCTCTAAGCCATATTAGTGCCCAATTCAAAGCATGTAAGAAACTGTCGAAAAACAACTATAGTTTTGAAAAGTTGAGTTTTTTGCATGCTTCGAATTGGGTACGCGTGGCACACTGATATGGTTTACAGGACTGCTTTTCTACGTAGACATTGAAGCTTTTACACCCTGTTACGCTTATGTGCTTCCCACGCATCGGTAATAGCATCAATAATGCTTTAAAAAAAAGTGACATAAAAGAAAAAGTTCCTGAGAATTCCCCATGTACGCGCATTTTGTCAGACCTCTCCCCCTTTCTCTCTCGCTCTCTTTCTCTCTTGCACACATACATAATACTAGGACATAATCCGATGATAAATACGCGCTATCAATAACACGCGGCCGAAGTGGAAGGTCGCGTCGATTCATCAAAGCTAATCGCTGTTTTGTCTCCCGCCTCGCGCAAATTGAATGGAAAATTCAGAGCCGACTGAATTCGCCGAAGACGCGCGAGCGCGCGTGGGCGAGTTGCAAACGATACGGAGGATTAGAGAAGGTGGAGGGGAGACACGGGGCTGTGGATGTATCGCGTAGTCTCATTTCATTGCGGGTAGGTAGTGAATAATAGAGAGAGAGACGGAAAAATCGGATTGGGATGAATGAGGTTGTTAGCGGGGTGTAGCTTAGCGCTGGTTGCAGCACGGGCCTGTAATAAAGACGCAGATAGTTTTCGGGGTATGAGGAATCGCGGGTCGGTATATAAGTATGATTACAGATGATCGCTGGTAATTTTATGAAGGGGGGCGACGGTGGTTTATGTTTTGACCTCGTAGGGAGAAAAATTACGTACCCGAAGGTTGGCGGATGGTAATAATAATTTATCATGAACATTCGTACGATGTAAGATATTTAACATTATTTCTGTTTATTTATTTTACATTCGTGTACACAGATGCAACGAGGGACATATGATTTAACTGTTTCCATTGAATTATTCATAATTCCCTGAGCATAATATAAACTGACAACTTTTTCTATCAATTTTTTTCTTCGACACGATTTTTCTACGTACGCTCGTCAACTTCGCATAATATTCATTTCCGCGATCCCCTCTTTTATACCCGCAAGAAAGTCAAGGGAGCGCGATCTAAGTAGATAACGTCCGAGATTAGTCCGCCAGGGGATTCGAGAGCCCGCTCTTTGATCCTCCCACCTCATCGATCACGTTCTCTACAAACCCACACGTATATACTTATATATACCCCTCCAGTCCATCAAGGACATAAGAGTTATAATCAACTCGGCGACATATGATAAAACAAACTTAATTACCACCGCTAATCCCAACCGATAATTTCTTTATCGAGTTTACGCCAGCAACTGGTTTATCCCCGTCTTAATTCCTCGAGAGACCGTCTCTCTCTCTCTCTCTCTTTTTGGCCGAAATGCGTTATACATAGGCCTGTTGGCTGGCAGTCAGGGAAAGCGCTGTAGTGGTAGATTAAATTCGACCGCGAGGTGTGAGTCGAATAAGCCACAGGCTCGCGGCGAAGAATCCCGGGAGCGTCGGGGGGGGGGGGGGGGGGAGGGGGGGAGAGGGGGAGAGGGAGGGAGAGAGAGAGAGAGAGAGAGAGAGAGAGAGAGAGAGAGAGAGAGAGAGAGGTGAAGGTGAAGAGGATGGTTATGACGGGAGTTTGGAGCCTCATGGATCTTGATAAAATTCGGGGTGAGGTACGGGGAGAGCCTGTGGTATTTTCAGTGAAAGCGAGCGGTGGAATAGGGACTTTAGTATTGATATGTTCGGAGGTGTTGTCGACAGACAAATGTGTATTATTTGAGAATATTACGTTATAGTAAGATGGAAAGAAAATTTTATTGAATTTATCAAATGATTTTATTATTCGTTATCTATAAACTTACTTTATTCATTTCAAGATTCCCTATTAATTTAGAAAATCTTTCCATCGAAAGTAAGTTACTGTTCTTCACTTTTTAATACAATATTTGTTTACTTGAACCAATGTTTTTTTCAAGTTTGTGAAGGTATCATTATATCAATAGAAGCATTTTGTATAGATGGTCTGTGAAAAAATTTTTCATAAATAAAAAAGAATAATTTATTATAAAATTTGAATATTTAAAAATGCTTTAAGATTTAGAATTTTGTAATTTTATTTTGTTTTCTTCCGCTTACGCTATAATGTACGTAGTATCTGATTATTTCATCTAGACAGTCATTGTAAAATCTTTATACATAAGCGCATGGTTTTCGTACATTTTATGAATGTAGCTTTATAGTCCAAACAAAAGGTTAATTAAAAGAAGAAAAATAATTAAAAGACAGTTCGTATACCGAACCCTTTTGTAAAATTGAAATCACAGGCCGTAATTCGTCAATATAAGATATACATTTCCAAACCAATGCACAATATTTCCGTGTTACACACTATATCGAACATTTAAAAAATAAAATCAACCTTTTCGTACTTTTCACACGTAAATGCGCAATCGGAGTGAAAAACTCCCATTCCTGCGCGATACATCCAATACCCCTAGAAGCGGCCACCGTTTAATTTCCCCACAACCAGCGTCCTCGAACGTTGACACCTAATTAAATCAAGCGCCGACCGACAACAGCTCATTATTTCTTCCCCGAGCAACCTATAACGACGCGACGCACTTTTTTCTCTTTCTCTTTTTTTTCTCGTCCCGTCTACTCACCACCGACGCTTGATAGTCAATTAGCATTCCCCCATTGTGTCGCGTCGTCTTCTGCGAAGTGCGCGCCGTCGGTGTGAATCAACCCTTTGCAGCTCTCTGTTTCTCCCTCCCTCTCTCTCGGGGGAAAATCACGAGCAGACGCGCGCGGGTTTGCATGAGCAAGAGGGGAGGTAATAAGCGCAAAAGTCGGGCTGGTGGGAGAGAACAAAGGCCTGGGAATTAATGATAAACATTTCGCGTCGGGGGTGAACAGACGAGCGTATTGTCGTGATTGTCGCTACGGTGAATGTATAGGGTGGGACGAAGGGTTGGTCGATAATTGCCGCGGCGCTGGGATTAGGTTTTCGGAAAATTTGCAATATTTTTACGAAGAAGAAGATGGCTTTGGGGCGTATTTAGAGTATAATTGCAATAAAATTCCGGATAATTTATAACGTCAGAGTTTTCGCCAGACGAAAACGATGAAAATTTTCTTTGAGAAATTTTTAAAATAAACTTTCAACAGTATAGAAATGACAAAACGTACTATTGCAGTAAACTTTGTAAAAGAGGAATTTCGTTTTGCTTCAATCTTATTTCGTACATCAATTTATCAAAAACTTAATTTTAAAGATTTATGTATACGGTCAAAAAGAAACTTCGCTTTAAAATGCAATTAATAATTTGAGATTTATAGTATTTAAACTTTGCATCATCATAGCGAAATAACTTTTCTCAATCAAACAAAGTAATTCGACAAAAATCCAAACCGTAATATCTTTACTTTCAACCATCTTTATACATACCTACTTCAAATATTTCCTTAACAATTTTTCCTCCAAAATTAATTATTCTCTTAGAGGATACCTAAAAGAATTTGAATACAACTTAAGAAAAAACTACTTTGAATAATTATTCCATATCACTTTTCTCACATTTATTATCACGCTTCATAACGCTTTAAACACAGCACCGTAATCGACGAATCCGTCAATAAAATCGAAATATATAATAAATGACCCGCAAAGGAAAGCGAAAGTTTTCAAACGATGAAAGAAAGGGATTCCGGAGAATATAAAGCAGCGAAGGGATCAGGCGAAGAAATCTAAAAGTTTAAACGGTGGAAAATCCGGCGGGTAAAAGGACAGCACGTGCCTCCCGAGAGAAAGGAGACGAAGAGATGAAGAAGAAATTTAGATTTTAATTCAGATTTCATTTACAGTTCGCTCGGTCGGCTTAGACATTTTTTTCAAGAGCAGCTGCCTTAATATAAATGACGTGATTCCAGCGGGCGTCGAGTCAACAGGTTCCCTGGAATATTACGGATAATTGAGTTATCAGTATTCTTTTACGATTCAAATTAATTTGCTTGCACAAAAGGCGAAGTGTATGTTAATAATTTATCATTCGAAGCTGGCCCCGATTGTTCAGAATAGTACGGGTTTTACAAGAACAAATAAGCCCTTACAAGCATTCTTGCTTATCCGTAGCGTCCGCTCATACGTACAACAGATTGCATCAACATTTTTATTTACCCCAAATAGAAAATTGCTTTTTATTCGCGAGCCAACACAAAGAAGAAGAAGAAGAAGAAAAAGAAGAAGTTGCAGAGAGGAGCGTAAAACTGTTACATGGAACTGGCGCGCTTAAAAAACAAAAGTTTCATATTCTTCGCTTCGTATTGAAGTGCAAATATGGAGAGAGAATCTGCCTGGGGCTCGCTCGTCATATTTACATTTCAGCGCCTCGAGTTATTTCGCAAATTGAAATCGTTTTTTCAAACAATCTTGAGAGATTCACGCTGCAGGTCGCGGTGTGTATCTAAAGACGGGGGGGAGCTTTACAACTCGAGACATCGATGGTTTATCGTTAATTGCGTTGGCAATTGCTTTTATCTTTAAAATTTATTCAGAATATCGAACGATATTTAACGTTTTCTCGTCGCTTTTCGCGAAACTTCTCTCTCGCGCGGGAGAGAAATAAATTTCAAAAAATACCCTTTCGAAAGATAATAAGCGTTATTTATGGTTGTCACATATCATGTCACACGCGCGCAAAGTAGGTCAGAAATAGAACAAGAAACCTTTACGAGTGTACTACTTTTTCAACGAATGGATGTGGTTAGAAGGACAAAAAAGGAATGTAATAAAAGCACCGCGAATTATTAATGCGAGATAAAAGAAGAAAAAAACATAATGTGCCGTTAATAAACATAACCAAATACACCATCAGCATACCAGTGGCCATAGTTCTATTCTAGTAGATCGATTCCGACTCTAATCGGACAAAGTAACGACCTCACCTGTCATCGCCTCCATCCAACCATCGCCATTTCGAGCGTTACGCCGCGCGCACTACCCCTTGCAATAATCGAAAATCTGTTCTTATACACCCACCACCCAGATATCCATCTCTCTCGCCCATAAACCTTGTTTCACTCCGTCTGATTAAATCCGGCCATCGTCACTCCATTCAACGCCCCTTCCCTAACGACTTGACCGCGCGCTGGCTGCCTCTCTCACGCCTCCAAAAACCACAAAATCTGCAATTGACCTCATTCGAAAGCCATGAGATCTTCCCTCCGGCCTCCTGAAATCAAGACCAGAATCGTTGCCGACCGCGAAAAGGCACATGCATTAACGCGATTGTTATGTGCACTCTGTGCAACGCGACAGCAGCGGCAGCAGCTGTCCGATGATTATCGCCGTCGCAATCGCCGGCGGCGATCAATTGACCGCGAGCTGCCCCGACCGCGATTGAGTTTCGCCCGAGGGTGAGGAGGAGGAGGCGGAGGAGAAAGGTTTTTTACGAGCTGTTTGTCGGCGGGGAGAACGTAATGACCCGGCTGCTGCTGCTGCCTTGCGGCTAGCCTGGCTTTATTGCGAAATTCAATGTGGCGAGGACGGGGGGTACGACAGGAGGAAAGTATTAATTTTGGGGGGAAGCTGGATGGTTGTTGTAATTTGCGGGGTTATATGGTTATTGGCCGAAGCGTGGGTATGACAGGTGTCGAGGGTGTGCTTTTTGAAAATGACAATTGGTTTTTTGGGGATGCTATATACATGTACAAAAGGCATGCTCAGAGGTTATTTAGGGGTGATTTGATTATGCTTTGTTAGAAAACTTCTATATATATATGGGACGTTTCAGGTCAACTGTTCCCGTCAAAATTTTAAAATAGCTCAAAATTTTTTACTGGTTCAAAATTAGCCCCAAAACACATCGATAAAATTTTAGAGTAAAATATGCAACCGTTAAAGAGTTAAAATTTTTTGAAAATTTGAAATTTTGGTTTTTTTCTTAAATCCTTTAATTTTGTATAGCACATTATATGGGAAAAATTTTACAATTTCCAAGAAGAATTATTATTTGAGAAGAATTATTTGAGAAATTTTAAAATTTTGACGGGAACAGTTGACCTGAAACGTCCGATATATAGATATATTGTGTTTAAATTTTGTATTTTGAAATGTTAGATACACATTGTATATCTATATATATGTAAGTTTTCTGACAGTGTTCATTGAGGAAATATTGTTCTTCTTATAGTATACGTTCAATGTATAAAATAAAACATATTTATACACAAATTGCATATCAAATGCTATCCATAACTGAACTACGCATAATAAAATGTTACTATTTCAGTATCAACAAAGTTCTTGTATCTTCCCTCCACTGTAAAAAATCAAATCCAAATTAATTTTTTTGCCGTACGTACCTATCCGCAATATTGTTTATATCGCACTGACGCACCCAGCATGATTGATCCGCGCGCGCGCGATCCATTGTTCACAGCCGGCGTCGAAATTATACTGGCCGAAATATTGTAAACAACTGCGACCATTGAAAATTAGAAGTGTTCAGGACGGGATAAAACGAGGTTAATCCTGCGCTTTGTCGCTCTATTCTCTCATCGTGCGAATGAATGATTAATTTTGAGTGCCGAGGCCGTGCGCGTGACGAAATTCAAGTTTTTCTCGTCCATTTTTCGTTTGATGTTGTAATGAACGATCATTGCGCATGTTTCTGAATATTTTATTCGTTTCAATAATCGAGCATGAGCGCGTGAAATTAATAATATTCGACTGGTCTGACGCAAAAGTCATCCTGCAAATAGTCCCTGACCCACTTTTGAACGGGCTTTGAATTGACTTTTTGTACCGTGTACTTGCAGCGCTGGCTTTTACTTTGGTGGAATCAAAGCAAGCGTTATATTATCCCGGAGGTAAACAATTTACTTTTACAGCAGTCAGCACAGTGGCATTTTGAAAAACAAGATAAACATTATTATTTAGTCAAAAAGGTGATTATGAGCTCCGATTTCCGTTACAAAGCTGTATGGTACATCAAGTTGCGTATGTTGATTGCAAATTTTCGTTGTGAAATTGTTATTATACAATACCACGTATTGATTATTATTATTATTGCTGCCAATTCCTTGGCACTTAGCTTCCTCAAACTAATTTATCGATTCCTTTTATTAATTGAAATTCCAAAAATAAAAATTTCACAAAATAATTGATAATGAATTTCAATAATAAAACTTTTTTTCTTTTTTATTCAAACAAAGATATTAATATCTATCGCTAAATGTCATTGTTTAACTTTTAACCGATTCGTATTGTATCTTACGTTCTTGGATACTATACTATTTCTATCAAAATATTATATTACCTCGCGTAAAAAAACTTGATATAAAAAATATATCAATAAAATATATCTCCCAAAAATGACACTACTTCATACTTTTTCAGATGTAATTTGTGACATTATATAAAAATATTAATAAATTCCTTTTTTACGATGAATTTAAGACTTTTTTCTAAACGAAATTTGTTATTAAAGAAAACATGGTTTAAACTTCTTTAATTATTTTCTAAAAAAAATTGTAATCTATCGACTTTAAATTTTAATCACTTATTACACTTATCTAGTACATCATTCAGCTGAAATTTCAAGAGATTATCTTCACTTGTTTACGATACATAATTATTTTAGAAAAAAACTGCGTTTTTGTTCTCCTACGATAACAGGAGTAAAAATCAACCAATCGTCTTCAAATTCGGTACAGAGATATCTTTTTTATATCTTCGAACCATTTTCTAGTAGAATGGCACATCAAATTTTGGCATAGTAAGTAGATGACCTTTATATATTTGGTCGTAATAGGTAGATTTTATGGGTGGAAGTAGGTATATCGAAATAAGGCTGTTAGTTCGATGCCTTACCCTTCATAAAATTGAAAATAGAACACTCATAGCCAATGAGGCAACATTGACTCGTAAAATACTCTATAACATGCAACAAAAGGATGCCGAAAATCCCATAGCAGCATATCTGCACTTTCTCCAAACTCGCCGTTTAAGAGAAATCGATCGTTGCGTATAGTCACCCCCCAGACGTGATACATACCCTCACCTCGGCTGAATACTGAAACGGTTGCCCCGGCAATTAGCAGCCGCAGTCGTTCCACGAACTCTGCGCGCCCGCAAAAATCCCCTCGCCCCGCGCCATTACACGTATAGGAAAAGCCTTTCCGCGTCAAGAATTACAGAGAAAGAGGGAGCGTGAGAGACAGTTTTCTCGTTTGATTAAGTGCTCCGATAAGCGAGCCTAAGCGGAAGTGTTATGGCAACGACGCGGTGGTTATTTCAATTTCACCGTCGTACAGGCTAAACTGTCGCGCGACGATGGCTTTATTTTTATTCAGGTGTAATGAGAACGTAGGACGGGGGGTGAGTGTAATTGTCCCTGGGTTGCTTAATGGCCGGGGTATTAATTATAATGTATAGAAGGGGGGAGAGGAGGAAGAGGCTGATATTTACCTCGGAGTTTGGTTTGGTAAATAAACGAGTGAACGCGGAGGACGGGGGTGGAATCGTCAATGTGTTTGTCGAATCGAGCGATTTTTAATTTCGCTAATTAAATTGGAGTTTTACATTAAACTGATGAGCGACAGAGAAAGAGAGAGAGAAAGAGAGCAAACAGGGCAAATTTATGATAATGATAATTAATTCGCGTATGTACGCGCGTAAAATGCTGCTGCCGCTGCTGCTGCTGCTGCCACGAAGGGAGGATGAAATTATTATATTAAATTGTTTTCGTTTAATTCGTTTTTCAACGTATAATTTAATACGCATACATATATATATATGTATATTCCGTAATGCGTTGATTAACGTTATTCATACAAGTAATTTCTATATATATATAATACGCGCTACGAAAAAGGTCGTTCCGAAAAATGATATCTATAAATTGAATTCCGTAATGTTATTAAAAAATAATATGCAAAGCTGTGCAGAAGTTTAATGAAATTGTAAAAGTACGTCTGCGAGTGGAATTTTTTCATCGTAATAATATTATGCAAAAAGCAGCCTTGGAGCTCTTCCAGATCATAATCAAGATTTTTCTGCATATCACACGAGACGGCTCGACATCGTGGCTTCATACGGTGCCTCTGCCAACGAGTTTTTAAATAATCCAAAATCGATAAAATAGCCGTGCGACGCAATCTTACTATTATGAAAAAAACTTATACATAAAAATAGCGCCGGCTATATTAACACTCGATGCTATACCGAAGCCCCTCGTAAAGCAGAGGCGAGAAAACGTTTCGAAACTAACTTGTAATCCTTCTCAATTCCGTTCCGCGCGCCTCTCCCCAATTATACAACAAAAATACGCTCTCTCACCTCCTCGCAATCAACTTTTCCCCGCATTTTCCGGGAACATCTTCTCCCTAATCGGTTCCTTATTCAAAGTAGGAAGCGCTATCCCTTCGAAATTGAACGTGCTCGCGCTTTATCTCGGCGTAATTTCGCCGCTGGCGTAATATCGTATGTGTCGCCCTAATTACGCGAGAAGTTTTTGGAGAGAAGAAAGATGTTCGGGTGTAATTGGAAGGACGAAGTTTTGGACGTATAAGACGGCGAGCTGGCGCGCGAGTTATTTGGTTTTGGAGAGTTTCGTTTGACAACGTTAATGTTTGAGGTACGGCGGAAAGTGGAATGAGTGAATGTGTAGTTGAATTTTGGATGGCGAGGCGCGGCAAGTTTGATGTGAAAGTTCGATCGAACAATTCGTTATCCTCAAAGATCTTGTTACCGAACTATTTCTATTAACAAGTTACGCATTGTGAATTAAGTTTACATCTTCGTCGCTCTATTTTCAATCGATATAAAATAATTATATTCAACACTTTCTTATCTATTTTGTTCTAAAAATGGAATGCCCAAGAATTCTATCCATAAAAAATTACTGAAACCACGTTGTTTCAAAAATGCCGCGTTTTCTCTCTATTATATTTCCAGCCGATTAACCACTATATCGGGGGAAAAAATTTTCATCAAGTCCGCGCAGAATTAGATAATTTCGGTACCCCCCCTGCTCTCCGCGCGCGAGCAGCGTCCAAATGAAACGTATATTTTTACCGCCAGTAATCACTTACCGCCAGTTATTCGAGAATCCCGTATATATACCGGCGCATATAATTATTTGATCACGGCTTGGTATAGAATTCAGCGAGCGTCTTCGCCTTAATAATGCCCGGGCATTATGAATCAATTTGGCATGCGAGCGCGCGCAGGATAGCGTGCAAGCTTCTGTCTTGATGAAAATTGCAATTTCGATAAACCAGCCGGTATGTATTATGGTAGTACCGGTTTCGGGAAATTTATTACTCGCCTGGCAATGAGACCGAGTCAAATATGCCATTCGCGGAACTATATTTGGTACTGTACAAGGTCACTTTGTGAGTGTAAGGGTGGCTTATTGAGGAATAATTGTTCTTATACGGGTTAGTTTTTGTGAAAAACTGGAACTTTATGTTGTTCATTTGAAAATGCTCATAAATGGGAATTAATACTGTTTTTTCGGCGATTAAAATTTTTTGTATAAAGGGTCGTCCAGTACTTGAAAATATCCTGGTGACCGTCATAGTAAAATAGTTATTTGTAACCTTACCGAGCTATAAGGTGAAAATTATTGTAATAGCTATTACACGTCACTCATCGGTTATATATTTATTTCGAAAAATTTCCTTCTACACGACCATATGAAATTCATCAAGGAACAAAATGGACTTTTCGTACTAAAATATGACCTATACCCTATAAAGTAACTAATAATTAGTGGGTATTTTTTAATAATTGAACTTTAGAGGGTATAATAACTGTTATTAATCACGATTCCTACTAGAACCATCTTTTTCATTACATATACGTACACATTCACCGGAGCCATCAGATCGCCCATACCAACCACGACTGATGTATGATTTTCCAAAAGGCCATATCTTAAAGGGTGAAAACTTCCTGCTCGGAAAGCCTCAGATTAATAAAGGAATCCTCGCCATTTCTTTCTATACGCCTCCAGAGGCTTTATTCACGCAGCCTTTGGCCTCTCTCTCTCTACCTCGCGGGCGCGCACGCGCGTTCAGCGACAGTAGAGCATTTTTAGTGCTCGTAATAAAATCACTGAAATTTCCCTTCCCTCTCTCTTTTCATGCCCCACGGGATACCTTTCTCGCGCGGGGGAGGCTAAATGGAGCTCCCTCTCCTTCTCTCTCTCTCTCTCTCTCTCTCTCTCTTTGAGAGCACGTACGATCCTTTATTTTCTTTTGAGAGAGGTGCTCTCTCGGTCGGCTGGTCGTCCTTTGAATCGGTCGCGCGCGGCGGGTATAGGGGGAGAATACGGCAGGGAGATAGAAATGAATTCCCGGGGAGAACTTCCGGGCGAAAGATCGCGGCGAGGCTGCGGCCTTTCCTCCTCTTGAATTTCGTGCCTCGCTGCCGGTTATTAGGTTGTTTTGTGGCTTGGGAAATTGGTAGAATTGGGGGGGAGTGTCGCGGGAATTGGCCGCCGTAGCTTGTGAACTGTGAGAAATGATTTTTGAATACACGAGAAAGTATAGCGATAAAAAAAAATTGTCGTCCCAACTTTTTTGCCGTGTCAATATAATGAATCGATTGTTGTAGTATAGGTTTTTTATTAGTTTCCTTCACTATTTTCAACTTTATTAATTATAGTTTTTTTATGATATTTATTAATGATGTACAATAGAGACTAAATAGCAACTTCTGCAGTGCTCTTTTTGTTTTTTTTTTTTTTCAACATTTCCACTAATTTTTTTCAAAATTATTTCATGCTCAATTCAATACCTACAAAAACTGTTATAAAAACTCCAAAGTGAATTCCCGCATCGTAACGTTTATAAAAAAAAAAGTATGAAACGAACCCTAAAGAGAACGTGCTCAATACTATCTGATATTCTGGGGATGCCGTACTTTTTTTTCTCATCCCCGTATAAGGCCAGGGGCATTCTGCTAGCAGGCGAAATAAGTTAACCGTAAGAAAAGTGAATTATAAATAAAAAAAAAACTAAATAACGCGATTGAAAGAAGAAAAACCTAGCGCATAACAAGATTTCCCAACGAAAAAACTTCAAAATCAAATTCTAACGCACCAGCAGAATAACAAATCAAACTACGCGTATCTCTATGCTACCTACACTCTAGAAACAAAAAACGAACCACCTCACTCCTCGCTCTATCATGCTTCCCGTGTATTTCGCTTCCTCGACGAGGAAACTTTACAACTGCGAAACATATTTTCGAGGCGGAAAATGCTTAAAAACCTTTCGTATAAAAATCTGTTATTTTGGAAAAAATGTCTGTATGTTTGTATGTGAGAAACATAATAAATAAGAGGAGGCTACGTGTCGATGAATCGTCAGCCGTTCCTTTTTTTTTCTTTTATTATGAATTTATACTATTTCACCCTCGGGGGGTCAAAGGTCAAAGAGTCACTACTGCCTCGCGCGTGCTACCCGCCGCGCGCTGTTTGTTCTGCGCGGATGAATATCGCTGCCTGCGAAACTGGAGAAGTGACGAACTATACAGAGCTAGAGAGAGAGAGAGAGAGAGAGAGAGAATGAGTGACAAGCCGAGAGTTTGTGTGCACATATATGCCTCTGTGTGTCTGTCTGCTATGGCCGCCGGCGAGATGTTACAACGGCCGAAGTTTTTTTGCGTTGACTCGATAAACGGTCGGCACTTTGTATAGTTTTTAAAGTGCGGGATATTGCTATGGGGGCAGAATGTTTTTCTGTTTGTTTGTGGATGGGAATAAATAAAGAGGCCCAGTGGTGTGAGTGTTTAGTATTATTTGTGTGCGATTGAATTTGATACGATCAGTTGCAGTATTAGATAAGTGTATGGAACATTACAAAAAATACATAGAAAATGGAACCATATTATTAAAATTAAAAAATAACTCTTTTTAGAAAAAGTTTTTTTTTAGATATTTAATACCAGGATATCAAATATTATTATGCGCATTTCTCAATTAGCAGTCGATGCGAACGTAAGTACGTCATTACTATTCACGTAAACAATTTTCATTGAAATTGACGCGGCGAGTTAGCGAGATATGGAGGGAGCGAGAGAGGTGGGGGAGGGGGGGGAGAGAGTGCGAGAGCGTAACTAACGGAGATGCAAAAGTTCAAAACATTTTCTAACTTTTCTTCGCGAAACGTGTCAAGGACTATCGGACAAGTTTTTAACTTCCACCTACGCTTTATATCGCGCGCAAGAGAGACGGGAGTAAAAGTTCGCCGGGTATTGTACATGTTCAAAAATCTGTCAGAGAATCTCTTTGAAAACGTCACGTGTCCTTAGGTATAGGGAAAAAGTTAAACGGAATCGACAATGTTTTTTGGAGAGGATGTAAAAGTTGTGGACATAAATGTGTCTTGTAACATCATGTCAGTGTTGCGCTTTTTTTACGAAAGTTACAATTGAACAATTGACGCGAAAAAAGAAATAAGAGACACGTGGAGTAAACTATTCTAGGTTTTAGCCATTTATTTTGCAAAGGTAACGTCTTCACAATGTATATGAAACCTATAGTTATCTGTTCATAATAATAATCAGTCCAAAAACGAAGCCGTCGACATGAACGAGAATGACTTTTTTCCCGGGATCTCTATCAAAATAATCCTTTGAAATCTATTTTTAAATTGTCTTTTTCACGAAATGAAGTTTAATGAAAAAACTTACTCGAATATATAGCAGAAATTTTCGTCATATTCGTGTTTCTCTGCTGACGAACTTGCGGTTATTTTTAGCAGTAGGTAATTTTCATACGTTATTTAACATCGACCACTATGAACCCCAAACGAAGCTAACTTGTGTCAGATTCACAACCTTTTTTCAACGCTCCCTTGTAATTAAAAACGCCATGAAAAACCTATGAACATTTTTAGATTATTCGCATTCCCCAGCATCCACAAACAACATAATCCCTCCCACCTCCCCTCCGCACTAATATCACCAGCACACCCGGCGACTCTATACCGCCAGCTTATTAATTTGCTGGGAGTCGAGTCGTAATCAGCGCTCGCGCGCGCGCGCGCAAGTTGCGCGACACGAGCTAGTTCGCTGGTAAGCAAGCAAGCACACACCGAGACGGAAAAGCCGGGCGGCAAGTGGAATTTCCCTAAATCATCGTGATTTACATGCTAGCGCCAAATTGCCCCGAAATCCAGCTGTTGCGCGTAGTAGTGTGGTGGTGGTGGAAAAAATTTGTGAAGAGTGGTGTTTTGTATTTGGCGAGAGTATAACGTGTGTGTGGGTTTGGGCAGTCATTTTCGGCCGGTTCAAGTTGTTGATAGAATCGATCGGACGTTAAGGGGGCTAGACACCTTTTTTCTGAAATAAAAAAGTCATATTTTCATACGTAAATGTAAACTAATTATTTCCCACTTTTTACACATAAAAGAGTTACATTTACCTCAACTTGTAGTCATCGATGAAACAAGTTTTTTCACTATCCGTAAGCTTTGAAATTTTCTTGCGGATGGATTGACTCCAAATTTGAACTAAATTACTTCTGAATAGTATAATTTTCATATAAGTGTAGGGATTTTTGATCCAATGAGAAAAAAAATAATTTTGTGCGATTTTTTAAATTTTTTTTAATTTTTTCAAAATTTTTCCGATTTAAAAATTTTTCTGATATTTAATCCTAAATCCCTACACTCATATGAGAATTATACTATTCAGGAGTAATTTAGTTCTTATCTGGAGTCAATCTATCCACAGGAATATTTCAAAGCTTACGGATAGTGGAAAAACTTGTTTCATCGATGACTATCGTTCTGGACCATATAAAAGGCCCATCGGAGAAATTTTCTAAGGTAAGCTAAATACTCCCACTTTTATATGTAAAAAGTATGAAATAATTCGTTTAAATTTATGTATTAAAAAATGACTTCTTATTTTAGAAAAAAGGTGTCTAGTCCCCTTAAAAGTTTACAGAGGTTGTTAATGTTTAATACGTCGGTATAAGCGTGCACCAAAGGAGGGACGATCTCGTGTAAGTGCGTTTGTACAGCGTGCATAAATAATTACGAGCTGGGAGATAAAGTCGCATAATATGAGTTGAGGAAGGTTAAACAGTCTTGGGTTTCTGAGCTTGTAAATCGAATTACAAAATGTTTGGAGAGTCTTGTAGTAAATATTCAACTGAGCTTATTAAAAAACCGCTGCCAATTGATTGACACGTAGCTTGCTCTAAATTAATTTACCGTTCCTATATGTATGGTAAAATATAAAATATTTTTATTACTTATATTTTTTTTCACTGATAAGAATTTTTCCATCTGTTTTAGTCTTATAAATTAAATTAATTAATATTAATGTCAGATTGCCCTTGTTTGTAATCACCCCCGTAGAAGCTGAAATAAAAACTTAATTAAAACCTGGAAAAAATATTGTTAGCAAAGGACAATCTGACTACCACCCACTACCAAATTGCCCAATGTTTCGAGCCCGCTTCGGCTCCTCCTCAGGGACTGAAATGAGACCCGCGATACACCTCCTTATATACCCATACTCCCCTTCTTTTCTCTTATCCCCACCACTATCCTTCCCCTCTCTAACTTCCCATTTTAACTTAAATTATTAAAGAATGATATTTTTTTTCAATGATTTTATAAAATTTATTAGCTGACACTTATATTATTTCAATACAAAATTAATATTTTAATATATTAATAATTCAAAAATAACTATTTACCCTGAGATTAACTTACACACATTTGTTTTACATGTACAATAACCCCCTTTTCTAATTATAATTAAATTTTATTTTACAATTTATAAAAAATTAATCTAAGTCGAAATTATTTTTAAATATATTTTTTTGTCTTTAATTTTGTCTCTAAGTACTATAACATATTACATGTTACATATTACATATGTTAATAATCTGTCAATTTCAAACTGATACATGAAGTCGTCATTGAGAAATTACGATTTTGAAAAAAACGTAAAAATTTTTTTTATTACAATTATTTTTAACATAACAATACGATGGTACACGACCCAAACCTAGATGTATTGCTTTATTATATTTTGAAAACAGTATTCACATTAAATTATTTTAAATCTCATTTAAGTTTCACCGATTTCACGTTTATATCATGTACACCATCAATTCGTTTCAATATATATTTATCATTCAAAGCTATCTTTTTCACCAGACACGATTTTCCATTACAATAAAAACCCTCGCTTCCTCCATAAACATTAATCTATTAATAGAAAATTCAACGACCCTCGCCGTTGTTCCTCCACAACCCCCTAAAACCGAATTTACAATGCCTGAATAATGCACGCCTCCCCCCCTCTCTCTCTCTCTCTCTCTCTCTCTCTCTCTCTCTCTCTCTCTCTCTCTCTCTCTCTCTCTCTCTCTCTCTCTCTCTCTCTCTCTCTCTCCCTTCCCTCTGCTCTCCCGCGCAGTGAATCACGGCACGCAAGTGGGTCAGCCTCGTTAGAGAAACGCTATCCCATCAATTACCTGAATTTTTCATACAGGCGACAAACGCACGCGCGGCCGATAATCCGAATCGAAGATATTCCCGACGCCCAGTCGCTATATATGGCCGTGGGGCTGTCAGTGGCGGACTAAAAGAGTTTTCAAATATAGAGGACTGCTGCGGGTATTCGGGAGGTGCGATTATAGAGCGAGCGATATCGGATAATAAACTTGAGGGTTGAGAGGAAGGGGCTGCAGGCCGAAGAAGTTGGACTATTTTTATCGGACAATGTGTGCATGAATTTTTTCAATTATTCAATTTTTCGCGTTATCGTATAACGGTTTCGATATACGTTTCAGCTATAAATTTTGATAAACTGAACGAAAACCATAATCAAATGTTTGTAAGTGGGTATAGATTCTAATGAAATCTGGAAAACTTTCTGATAAAACGCTACTTTCATTAATTAGGTACTTGAAATTTAGCCGAATTTACATACATTTGAAAAATGATAATAACTGTATCTCTTCACTTCTCACTCTTGCAGTACTACTAAAAATACTCCCGCGATTTCGAACGAAAATTAGAAATTTTAAGTTAACATTTTGTTCATTATGAACGTTCAGAATTTCAAATACGTCAATAAATAACGTTTTCTAAACCTAAATTTCGCTTTTAACACTCTATATACATTCTTCTAAAATTTAAAACAACTTCATCATGCCCTAAGTTACATTCACCACAGTTCGATAAAACCTCTCAATCCCCAAAAACTGTAAACGACACTCGTGGCCCGGCCAATCCCACATTCAATTTTTCCACCCAACAAGCATCTTCACTTCATCATTCCCTAATCACATCTCCCCACCACCCATTGATTCCACCCTCCGTCGAAAGAATACAATAACCTCGCCGTAAAACTCTCTCTCTCTCTCTCCCCCCACGATCCAATGCATAATGTATATATCGATTCGCTCGCGGCGCCGAATTCTCACACGCGGCATATGCAGATCGAGGGTGCGGCGAGGCCATTCATCGTATATATCGACGTGGGATTCCGGCCGAGTGGTAACGCCCGGGAACAGTCAGACGTGCGCGGACTGCAATCGCGGATTATGACGAGGGCAGAGAGTAAATTCGAACGTCGGCCGGTTCGATTTATCGCTGTTGCGATTTCTGAGAGGAGCCAGAAGGGGACGAGAATCGTACTGTATTCAAGAGGTCATATTTACATGTATCCGTCAGTGTGTGTGTGGGGATCGAACGATTGCGATATGTTACACGCGGATGACGTTGTTTACGGGTTATTTTTAGATACGAACGCGTGACTGTACGTCGAGGAGTATATTGCTGGAAAAAATTTCATTAAAATGCTACAGGTCCGCGCAAAAATATCCGTGGAAGCGAATTATAGAGGAGAGAGAGAAGAGATAGATAGAGGGAGTAGAGTGATGGGCGCGAGGGCGAAAATAAAATTGGCACGTGTAGGGGATACACGTCGTTACGGAAAATATGACATCTCGTGTATTACTTAGCGTGTATGTAGATTGTAAAATGACAAACATTATTTGAATGAAACAGTTTTCCATTAACAGAGTTTTCCGTCACGGTGATAAAGTTCAAAATGAAACGATGCAATAAGGTTTTATTTGGAAGAGTATACCGATCGCAAATTAGTGTGCGAATGTAGCGAGAAGTGCATATTCGCGAATAATTCGTCGATGAGAAATGTTCATAAACACGTGTATAATATAATTCTGACGTTCTAAATAGGCATTG
>JAPYZP010001871.1:0-14956 GCA_030522985.1 Torymus sinensis | reverse complement strand
TTTATGTGTACGGAGCGCTTGACAGAATTTTTTTTTGACTAGACGCTTGAATATTGATTTAAAAAATATTGAAATTCACGGTTTCACATGGCCTTAAATGAGAGATAGAGATATTATTCTATAATACATGACACTCAATTATTTATAAGCTTAGAAAGAGGCTGATTCTATTTGTACCACACATTTAGTTTATTGTAACGATACTAAATGACGTATGTTTTAAATCACTATATTAAAAAAATAAACTGTAAGAGAAATATTTGTATAGTCCCTATGATGTATGAAAGTGTTTTATTGAGGAAGGATTGGTGAATCCCCTGTCGTACAAATAGCATCATCGTTAAAAAGAAATTCTAGGTACATTTAACAAAAATTATATCTCTACTTTCTAAAATAACGTCAACGAATAATTACGAAATGCATGTTTATATTTTATTAATCTACAATGACAGTTTGGCTATTCAATATAAATGAATGACGTATCGTGACAAGTGAGTTTATCATGGAATACTTATTGGCTTTCTATATTCTTCATCCAATGATTGTGCAAGACTCAAACCGATAAGTATACGCTTATCACTTGAACTCATCAAACGATTATCAAAAAATTCAACGATAAAATTCCAAAAATTAATATTATAAATCATCGATCTTGATAATAAACAATATTTTTCAAGATCACATTAATCAACATTAAAACGTAGCATTGAGCCTTGTGCAATCCATAAGCACTAAACTACACGATGCCCGTGTATATAATGTCAAATGATAATATATGCCAAAGGAAAAGACGAAGAGAGGATAGATTTTGTTTCTTTTTTGTACGAAGAGAAATATTTTTTATTACAACATTATAAAATCTATGTTCACACGCCGTCGGTTTTGTATGTTAAAATATAAGTGCATAAAAGGATATTATACACTGCCAGGACATATTCTTTTTTTCTCCCCTCTCTCTCTCTCTCTCTCTCTCTCTGTTTGATCATCTTCATACCAAGGAAATAAGGTGCTTTTTCATGTTTGCACGTTCTCTCTCTCCCTCTGCCTTTCTCTTTCTTTCTCTCGCACACGACTCGCTCTTTCTCTATTCTAATATCGCCTGCAATTGCGATAAACAATTCGCGCCTCTCTTTGTCGTCCTGCACCATCGCTAGCTGTTTTCGATACTATTTCTCTCTCTCTCTCTCTCTCTCACTCGCTCGCCCGCCTTTACTTATGTTCGCGAAAAATACATCGACGAGAAATACATTGAGTACAAAATAAACACATTCACGTATATTTATTATTTATATTTATATTAGTATATGTATGCTGTGTAAAGTTACTTCAACCGGTTGTTGTTCTCTCGTTTAGTTCATTATTTTTGTTGTAATCTCATTTAAACCTGTTGTATATAATAATATAAGTATTCGAAACATTATGTATAGTAATATATATTATAATACGCCACATCACCTTGTGCTACTATAGAACTAGACTTTTAGAATAACACACATCGACTATTGGTTTTGCTGTCTGCATGACCCGCACGCGCGCGTTAAAAAGTCCAAGTCAAAAATCACCATTTCGCTTGTATCTTTTTTCTCCTTTTTATAAATGAAAAACGTCTCTTATTTGATTATTAAACAATAAAGTGTTTTGAGTAATTTTAATACCTGAACTTTTTGCATCGGGGTGCCTCTCTCTCTCTCTCTCTCTCTCTCTCTTTCACTCTTTTTGTTCATAAGAAATATTCTGCCGTTTTTTGTCTTTTGTAAAATCGCCTATCGGTAGAGGAGTTGATCTTTACAGTGTTGTTAATCATTGGTCACGCACATTTAATTGTCTTACATCGCTAAACTAACTAGCTTTACGAGACACATTTTACACAGACTTCACTTTTTTTTAATTCAATTATTAGGTGCGAGTACGAGTACTTTTTGTATACTTTACTTTATGTATTTCTTGCTCTGTCTTTTGCGTATTGTATGCTGCGGCTTATATAATAGATTTAGCAGAGAGGCGCTTGTCTTTTGTTAAACTAATAATGCTTTAATTTATATATGGATACATACCTATATTGGATTGGTATGTTGTATATATATGCAGTTTCAATTACTGTAAATGATCATTTAAAGCTATACGTGTTATTCAAGAGAAAAGAGATTGTCAAATAGTTTGTTGTAATTTTTCGAGCATTGTGGTTTTCTGTTAAAAAGAAGCTTTTAGCGTTATTTATATTTCACTTTGTTAGATTATATATATAAACCTTATATTTTTTCGATTCTCATAATAGGGCGCTTCACGGACATTTAAGTGACTTTACGACAACGATTTATTTCTTATTAGTTATCTTTAATTATGTACTTTAATATTTCATCTATTTCCTTGAATCCTTCAATATGTCACACTTATGCGACTATTTTGATATTTAGTACACGTAATTAGAAGCTTCTGTCACGTCTCCTTTTTTATAATGCGGCGTTTGATTATACTTTTTAATCATTTAGTTTATTTAGTAAATAACATATGAAGATAAGGTTGTTCGAAAAGATGTTCTCCATCTTGTGCTTCGAGCTAGTCACACTTCACTTTCAAGTCACTTTTTTTTTGCTTTTAGATTTGCGATTTAAGAAAAAGTCATAAGTTTCTTTATTGTTAATTCGTGGTCCTCGAAGTTTCGGGATTTTTTTTAGTTGTTACCCGTGATTTAGAAAAAACTTTAACGCTTAAGAAATTTTTTCACGTCTTTGCTTCTTTTTGTATTTTACTTAGGCTTGTAAAAAATTCTATTTTGTCTCTTAATATTTCGTGTGATTTTTCCTTTGTTATTCATTCATTTCCTTTGGATAGCTGTATGTACGGGCGCATTCAATTGGATAGGGTGGTTAAAATTATGCACTTTTGCTACTAAGTTCTAGGAATTTCTCTTTTTTCTTAACAAGAAGATTGTTATATTTTCTTATTTTCTTTTATATGCTCTTTCGACAATTTATGAAGATTGTTATTCTATTTTTGGAAGGTTGTACTGCAGTTGTGTTTGTAAAAGTAAGTTGAGAAAAGGATATATTATTTACTTATAAATTTATGTAAAGGTTTTAGAAAAAGTTTTGTAGTTGTTACAATTACGTATGCAATGGAATAAAATTGTTTGATCTTCATATTAATTATGGTTGTATGATTTGTTTTGATATCAATCAGACTTCAAATGTAATTTTTAATGTAAGACTTCTGTTATAATGTATAAAGAAGGCACTAAAGGTGTCGTTTAAAAAATATGTGTTTAATTTCACCTTGAGTAAGAATAAAGGTCTAATTTTTATTAAATTGTTGCTTTTTTTCTAAAAAGAAAGCAAGTTAACTATTACAAAATTGTAGTTTTATTATAAATAAAAACATATCCCTTTCTCATTACTATGTCATCGAGTTTTATCGGCTAGCACATCAATTATACATATTATTCTAAACTCTATCAATCTAAAACTATAAAAAAAAACTATCAAATACTTGGTTCAGCGTTTTAAGATTTTTTACATTCAATAACGTGGAAACTTAAAAATAAAAGTAGAACAAACGTTCAAACATTGAATAATTATTTTTAACGCCTAGATGCATACAGAAAAGTGAAAAACGCTAGCTAACGCTGAATTCCGTATTTTGGTTCTTCTAATTCTAAACTATTATCTAACAACTATGTTCTACAATATACAACTTAAATCAATGACGGATTAAGAATAAAAAATGCTCATAGCGCATTTTCAAGTAATAAAATGAAGCATCATAATTAAGACTTTCCTTCGCGAGCGCGCAATCCGTCATTGATTATTAATAATTGCTAAATCACAGAATTTATAAAAGGAAAGACAACGATGCTGAGTACCATTTCGTTATGAGTTTTTTCGCGTTATGCTCTTTTGATTAATTCTTTTTACGTTGAATGCAATCCATTTATGATTTTTTTACTACAATTATTCTCTGCGTGGAACACTATAGACGAGTATAAAATAAATATCTTAGCGCCCTTTAGAGTATCATAAATTAAGGGGACAGTCTTATCTTAACTTGTAAATGATTAAACTAAATGATCATAGGAGTATTTTACACATTTCTTTACAAAAATTACCATCAGCTTTATTTAACATGCCCAGAATTTCTCGACATAATGTTCGTTCAAAAATATCGACAATATATAAGCTTCGGAAAATATATATAAATACACATTACTTTTGTTGTTGAGTTCCATAATACTGGAAGAATCGGCGCATTTTTACTGCTTTCAGCGTAATGGTGCTTTTTCATTCTAAGTAAACGGCAGTTTTTTTCTTGAAATATATCATTTTTTGTAGAATTATGAAGTACAATACATAGTTTGTAACAGACAACACATTTATATGACAGTGACATATTAAATATTAAAAAACCTAATATCTCTTTCTTACATACAATCATTAAATTAATTACACTAAACATGGCATAACACTTAATTTTAACATTTTGAAGAACATATACGGTTTTGCCTTATTCGCAGTACATCATTACATAACAAAATTTTATAAATTCAATACACCAGTCATTGCACGGATATCAAATAAGTATAAGCATGTAAAGCATATAACGTCCTCCTCAACTGTCCCCTTAGATTATAAATGTCGCTATTGGAAGTGACTTATCACATTTAATAAATCATTAGCTTTAGCATATTCGTATATATAATTTCAGCTTTAAACGTAATCCATTTACGGTAAACAATTGTGTGTAGTACAGAGTACAAATATATCGTGCGACAACAGTTGTAATATATATATATATATATATATATATATCTCGTGTATTTAAATTATGGAATGACAGCGAGTCGGAATCTAACGGAGAGATGAATCTCGAATTTTCATTTACTTTTTTGCTTTTTTATAATAGTTAGCATACTGGTCCCATTGATGCAAGTATTTTTTTAATAATACATATCTAAGTATTCTATCCCGTCAGCGTTGTTTACGAATCAGTCTCTCACTCATTTATGCTCGTCCGTCGCTCGGGCTTTTAGTCAGAACTCGAAAGGCCTTTTTTAGAATATCCGCATCTGTTTGTGGATATCAAAATGAAGAATAATTTTTATACTAATGTAAAGTGTATATATATATAAGTCTCAAAAACGTAATAATTTTCTAATTTTGAAAAGTTAATTTTCAATTTAAAATAATAGAAGAGCCTGAGACGTAATAGTAAATAATTATTCTTCATGAAATATATAAGAAAAAGGAATCATTCGGCGGGAGCGCGCCGAAGGCAAGTATTAAGTTTACAAAGTAAAAAGTAATTCATTTCCATTACCAAAATAATTTATCCGCGTAATAAAATCTACCGTATTTACACATTCTTAAAAAGTTTAATAAGTAGAGAATTTGCAATACAATCACTTTAATGCACTGCAATAAATTTTTGGCCAACTGAGCTTTTTCTTACCACCATATAATCATAATGAAACACCTCTCTCGTGCAAATCCTCGATTAAATCAGAACCTTGAAAAAAGCGCGACAATTAGTTGAGAAATCAGAAGGAGATCAAAAAAAGGGGGCGACCTTTCGTGTTTGAAGTCTCGACGTCATTCACGCGAGTAGTAATACATACACCTAGCTAACACACATGCACACGCACGCATTATAGTATCTCGCCGATCGCACACACAATATACAGCACGAACGCATACGTAATATATAATTAGTAGTCCGTAGATGCACAATAAATCTTCCAAGAGTTTCTATCCCGTTTATAATATCAAGCTATAATGTAGGCAGAGGTTTTTCTCGGCTAAAAAACGGAGACGACGTAGAAAAAACGCGCGTGCAAGATTTTCCGGTCACATTTCTCCTCACGATTTTTCTTTATTTTTCTCTCGCCGTGCTTCCGAACCTCTCTTGCACTTTTGCCAGCCTCCACTCGTCTAAAAATCACAATCTAAGACATTAATATAACCATTACTTGGAGTGATCACAGTTTGACAGAAGGCGTTTAGTACAATAACGTTTTCCCCATTGTTTTTTGTCATTTATAATTTTTTTTTTTTGCTCATAATAATAAGTATATATATAATACAGAGTTACGCAGTGGCAACAGTTTACCGTTTTTAGTTTACGTTTTTTTTACCCAACAATGATGTATATATATATATACTTATATAATAATATATGCTTCGGAAGAGTTATTTACAATCGAGCTGCATTTATGCATGTATATATATGTACCTACCTACGAATATTTCACGACCTCGATCTCCGCGTTTTTATTTACTTTTGCATACGCACCGATCAGCGTGTTTTTCTCAATATCCTTTCGCGCATAAACACGATTTTCCACGTTAAAAAGTCGACAATTATTAAGTATTAAATATCGGCCGTTTTTTGGATTTTGTTCGGGTTTGAATCTGATATTTTTTTGTTGCTTCTTTCGAACAATATTTTTTAAACGTTAGGCAGAAGGGATACGAGATATGTCACTGACGAAAAGGATATATACGGATAAAGAAAAGTTCGGTTTTCTGATTTGTGCTGAATAAATGCGAGGAAGTATGATACTTTTTTTTTTTATTATGTGATAACTTTGTAAAAAATGTTTTAAAATAACGTATAAGGTCTACTTTTCATGTGTAATATAATCTTTAAATGAGGTAATCCTGTTGGTTAAATGCAAAAAATGAATTTAAATTAAACTTCCGATCTTTTTTAAAAACTACCGCGCAATTAAATCGAGAGTATTCTTTCATTAAATAGAAGTCCATTTATAGTATAAAAATTCCTTACAAACAGTTCCTTTACAATAGTTATCCAATTATTAATATTCCATTCGACATATTTACATCGATTAGAACATAATAACGAGCTTAGAAATGCTGTTGAACAGTTTGCAATAGCATTTTTGTATCTTAAAAAAATGTTTCCACAGTCAGTCGTTAATTGTGCGAATGCGATATGCGCGTCTCCATATCCTATCGATCAAAAAACGAATCAGCATTAAACGAGAATTAATATTACAACACCTATTTACAAATAATAACTATATCCTTAAAACTAAAACATACGCAGCGAACAATCAAGACACTAACTTTCATTCCAATTTTTGCCCTCGGAAATTCAGATACGTATATATTTTCGCGCGAATAAAGAAAAGTCACAACGACGATACTCATTATAGCCCTCTTTTACCGAATATACAATGACCGCACACGATATCAACTGATTAATGTGACAAAATATACAACGATATTTACAAATGACTTGGAAGTGAATAATCACCAATCGCTCTTCCAACGCAAAACGACCAGTGTTTCCCAGCGGGAAAAATAAAAGAACTGAGTAAAACCGCGAAACTCCTGCTTAATCATGTCCGCTGGCGACTCGCTCGTTGTCATTAAACCGCGACGTTCCCATAACCGATTTGGTGGCAAATCAGAGGCGAGCCGGGATTTCGAATTATAGAGACCAGAGAGGGAGGGAGAAGAGGCGCAAGTACTGTGATCAAGGCGGGCCGAAATTACCGTCATTACATCGGCGGGACGCTCGTCACGCTCGTCAGAGAGACCAATGGAGGTTCCCTGATTCTTTTCGCGGCGAGTTTTATCGTCGCGGTCGCATTTGGAATGTAAATCAGCGTCAATGGAGAGACGATTTAGTTACGGTTGGTTGCGGTTTCGTTACATAGAGATTTGTCGATAGAAATGGGTTTCACGTTGTTTCAACTTGGCTCTTAACTTTCGTTGACTGCTGTAAGAATCCGGCGATCGCGGATAATTGAAATAAAAGAGGAGAAAGTAGAAATGAGCAAAAATGTAAAATTGAAAAATAATAATGAGTAGTCGGTAATGAGGGGAAGTTGGTTAGTATGTAATTCCTTAACGAAAAAGTTTTTCGAGCGATGCTGTAAATATCACGTAAAAAGTGTTTTTGTATCGACTAGTTGATTTCGTGCGAGCTTCGAATAAATTTAGAAAAGTATGATGTAAGCAACATAAAATTAGCTCCATATTCTAATAATAATATATATTAATCTGAATGTGAATACAAATTTACCGCTCTTTTTGTAAATAGATTTTTTACCAACTAAAAAAGCGACGTCTAATTTTTGGAATTGATTAAAAAAAATGTCTACACGTCATTTATATACACAAACGATACACATGACGTTTTTCTTCTTGTAAACAACATTTTTATAAATAGTCTCTTTGTTAGCAGAACCAAAAATAAGAGAGCTGCACGAAATAGTTTAACCGTTCACCGTTTTATACACTTTCAGCAAATAATAACGCTCTCACACGACCGTTCCATCATTACTTTAAACATTTTCCATCCTTCCAAGCAAGAGCCTTAAACCGCCGAGCGCGTAAGAGCGGACCGCGGTTTTCCCTCAAATGAAAAAAGCATTCTCTCTCCTCCCCTTTCGCTAGCACGCAAAGAAATCACTCATCACGCAGCAACCGTTGAAAACCGCATCAGCAAAGTAAAAAGCCAGCCGCCGCCCGTACCTGCCGCGTGTACCATCGTCCCGCCCGTGTCCATCCATTCTCTCCAATTATATCCCCCGCGTATACGCTTTTCTTCGCCCCTCACACGTGCAGACGTACTCGCCATTTAATCAGCGCGTTAAAACTGCCGACAATGGTACACTTTCGACGATTACGTCGCGGGATCTTTCCTCTCTGCTCTCTCGCAAAAAGCTCTTGGGCCCCCGCTTCGAAGTGTAATTGCGAAAAATCTCTTTCTCTCAAGCGGGGATTTTTTTTGTTGCTCGCCGCTGTCGCGACGCGCGCTTTAAGGGCTTTTGTTTTATCCTCCACCTCCCCGTCGCTCCCTCTCTGTCTCATGGATATTCCGAGTTATTAGGTTTGTTCCTTCTCACGAGCGGTTTTGTTTTTCAAGAGGCTCGTACAAGTGCGTCGCGAGATGAAAAGTTCGACGTTGGCTGTGACTCGCGGGTTGTGCGGATTTACAAACGCGCCGTTTCTAATTAAACCGGGATGTCGAGTGGGAGGTGAAAAGCATCGATGCTTGAAAGCGCGCGCCATCGATATTTTTCTCAGTTCGCGGAATCTTCTAATTAGTCGGCAATACTGTTACTTTCCATTGTCGAAGGCATATACTGAATAAAAGATCTGTAGAAAATTAGACGTTATAAAGAATCGTTTATCAAAAGTTTTTTTTTTATTCTTTTTATTAAAAATTAAATTTTATACTTTGTAATTTTGGGGCTGAATTTAAATTTCTTACTCTCAAATTTCATAAAACCTACTTGAGCTTTTTCAAAGCTTTGTTAAAATTGGACAAGGTATCGTGCTTTTGCTGAATTTCAATAAAACTGGGTTCGAAGATTTAGCGGTTACCGCGATTTGGATTCTCAAATACTTAACAATCTGCTTTGTTTGGGTCCTTTTTATGATGTATTTTATATGCAAGGTTATATTTAACCAATTTATTCTCAGCATCGAAGTACTTATTAATTCAACCGAATCATATTAAATTCTAAGAGGCATTGACATTTCCGGGAAACTATTGACCCCCCGAAATGTAAAAATAAGACTTAAAATCGTGAAATTCTATTTAAGTGTAATTTCATTAATGCGACTCACTTCGACGTTTGAAAAGGCACTTTAAATCCTGAAATGCCCTCTTTTCAACTAATTTCGTGATTTTCGTTTTACAATTTTTTCGTCGAATCTGTCAAACAAAAACCCCTCCGTTAATTCACAACCTTATAAATAAAAAACCTCATTAAAAGCCATTTGAATTGCAATAATAAAATTTTTCATAAAGATTCTCCCAACATGCAGTAGTCGTATTTATTAATCTTCATGCTCCTTTGAAGTTATTCTTTATTGGTACTTCAGCGCGCCAGCATTTCAAATATTACTGAACGAGTTATCTCCGAGTTCAACGACCTTTTGCAAATCAAGCTATACGCGAGGACGGATATATTTATATAATTTTCCACGATCATTACAATGCCTATTACTTAATTACCAGCACCAACATAGTTTAGCAGCACTATATCGATTAACATACACTCTTATCTCTACGCAAGACATCTTAATAGTTTTCCTCCCTAATTGCTCTTTCTCTCTCCTTTTCAACACCGAATCCATTAAGACAGCTCTGACCTCGACTGGAGCATGAAGATCTCCCTCGCGGTCTGAGCAATTATTTTTCCAGCCAATTTAATGGCTTTTGCGGGACCAAAACGAAAACCTCGCGTGAGCGGTCAAATAGATGTGGTCCATCTTAATCAGCCTTTGGAAAGCGAGGATCAAGGAAAAGTCAACGGCTTCAACGAGATGCTCCACGGAAGCGGACATCGACCCGATCGTCCGAGTCGTAACGTAAATATAAGGCTTTTAAGTTTAATTCTTCAAAAACGATATAAAAATTAATCTTCTGCAGAGGTGGCATAATTGCCTTCCGCATGGAAAATCGCGAGGACCAAATATAATTCCATCAAATATTTGTCGAAATTACACTTTTTTAATATGGGGCTGAAGTTTCCAACGTCGGAGTGCAACCAAATAAAAACAAAAAATTATTTTTCTCAAAGGTTATATTAATTTTGCATATAGATTGAGTGCTTTAGAGAATAAAATAAGTTTATGGGGGTAAAAAATTATTTCGTTGCATTCCAACGATGGAAACTTCAAACGCAGTTTTTAATTACACAAAGCGTCCTCTTCGAAGTTACCCGGTTATAATGAAGAAAAGGACACAAGATTAAAAATGCCATTTAATTAAAATTTAATTTTGACTCGAGCGGAAAAAAGTCCGTGTGTGTGTGGGTGTGTGTGTGTTGTTTGATGAATATACGAGAAGAGCAATTAATAAAACGCAATTACGTTTTGCCAACGCGCACGTCGGGAGAATTGAACTGTAATCGCTTATCCGAGTGAAAATCAAATTTTCTGCTGGCGGCAGCAGCAAACGCAGTGAATCAGTTTCGATTGAAAAAAAGCGGAGAGGAAAGTCAAACACGAAAAATGCAGAGACTCGACGTATTAACGATTGCAATCGAATGTCATGGAAATTGGCACAGTCATTAATAAAATTATCGCGCACTTTTGTTTTATTAACATTTGCGTGCTATTGATTTAACGGAACATGTTTGAATGACCAATATTATGAAAACCGGACGATCGAGTTACTGCTAAATAAACTTCAGACACTGCAGAACGGATTAATAATACATAACTACTCGACCAAGGAAATTTTGTCCCTGTAAAACGATACACCATTAAAAATTTCGTGCGCCGCTTACCCTCGTTAAGCGCGATCACACTCCGAATTGCGCTCGAAGGCTCATTTTTCCGGGTCCATGCAGGCCGCACTGGTAGCACCGTCGTAAAGGCGGCTTTTATGAGCGCGGGAGGATACACACACAGACACAGACACACACACATATATATACCAATATAGGAAGCCGTGAAGTTTCCGCGGGTGTATAGGTATGGGCTGGTATCGCAAGGAACGAGTTTTGTTTTTCTACCTGATGAGAGAGTGCAGGTGGAAGATGTGAAGATGTTTAATTGCTTTTGTGGAAATTTCCAATTGAATCTTAAGTGGAATCGAGATGGTCTAAGTATCGGTTTCGTGTCGATTGTACTTTGAGATTTAAAGTTTCTAAAAAAGTAGTAATTAAATAAAAAAAAAATATAAATCGATATTCATCCAACGCATTGTATTTATCATAAAATAGCCACAAAAAATCCGAGTTCCTGCACATAAACTATCTTTAAAATAAAATTTCCATAAAAACATTTGACAACCATAGATTAAAATTCGTATTCCAATTTTCGTATTATTCGCCATAAATATACATATTTAATTGGTAATTAAAATAAATGTCAGACTACTTGAAATTCCTCAGTCATAAGAGCCAAATTCAAATTCAAACTCCCACAACTCCCGACAACAAAGACGCGAAACTTTCCGCGCGACCCCGCTCTCGTGACGTCACGAGCATAGAGCCGCGCGCGATTCTCAATCTGACGTCACGCGGTGTAATAAAGGGCGGCGCCGGCGTCTTAGAAAGCCAGTGGAACAAAAAGAGTCCGAGTTAAATTGCCCCCGTCCACCTATACCGGAGTATATATATCAAGATTACGATGTGGGATCTCATGGGGGCGAAGGCGGCGATAAAACACGTCCTTGAAGCCCCTCCTGGCCGCGAACTTACAAACCATTCTTCACGGGCGACAAAGCCGCGCAAGTTTCGTGTATGTGTACTTATGGGGGAAGCGGCTATAGTGATTTGAACTGCGTAAAAGTGTGTCACTTGCTTTGCCAGCGAGGCAGCGCGGACGGGAGAGAAATTATTAGCGCCATAAGAGTGATTTCTTGTATCCATAAAGCCACTTTAGAGACGCGGCTTCTTGGTACGAGTCCAGAGTACACGCACGTAAACGTTCGCGGGTTGAAATGTTCGAGTGTGTGTATGAAAAAATAAGCCTTGCCCTCGGAAATATTACAAAGTGGTGGGGTATCTCGTGCGCGGCTGGGACAATGTCGAAGTTAAATGCTGGGTAATTGGTAGCGCAATGGTAAATAACTTAGCGAGAAGTAACAGTGTCGCGAGTAAATTAAATTTCAACGCTACGTCCACGTAACTTTGGCAATTTAAAGTATCGTCAACGGGGCGCAGCTACGCTGCACACCGGTCAGAGTGTACGACTAAGGATAATATAAAAGCTATAACGTTCAGTTATTCGAATTCATATTTAACCCAAGTGCGCGATATGTCGCTCCGTCGCGTATTGACGTTGCTCGGAGTGTCGCGGCTTTTGAGCGGAAAATTCATTTAATATTGATAAAATATTTATAAATAATATAGTATTAAATATATAAGTCAAAGCAGTTATCTTACGCTTAAACACGAGGACAAAGTCATTATATACAGTAAAATCATGCTCAACGATATTGAATATCAAATCAAATTCCGTCAACTTTACGCTCCCCCTTAAACTCAATAATCGCCATCAACACGAGCGACAATCGGCGCACTTAACCCTCGTACTAAACGATAATCTGCCCCCTCCCTCCCCTATTACAGAAAGCTCGCGTCGTACATCCCCGCGGAGCCGTTAAAAAAAAATTCATCGCAAACGAATCTCACTTTCCGCGTAAAAAAAGGATCCTGGAGTATCGTAAAAAATTGCCCCGTAAATTCTCTTTTGCGCTGGCGCGTATATACGACCGCTTGTTCGTTGCCTCTTTTCTCGCGCGCACCAGCTGGTCGTCGTTACACCCCCAAGACGCGACAAACGCGGAGAAGGTCCCAGCCTAGACTCTTCTGAAGAGCCACCGGGAGAACATATAATATATATACTATAATCAGTGAGCGACAATTCGCAAAACTCAATCCGTCTCCTTTCTCAAGCAGCGCCGCACTGCCGGTGGGGATATCCCCTGCGTCGGGCCATACGAGTCAGATCCACTGTTCCCGAAGCAGCTGCTGCCTGCCGGCGCCGTGGTGATGATGGAACCTGCTCCTCTGGTGCTCTGAGCCCTACAGCTCGTAGACGTCGCGGCCGTTGGGTCGCGCCACCGCTGGCCTGCAGGACGCCGGACTCGTGTACGAGTGGATTATGTGGACGCGCAGTCGCACGTCCCCGGAGGAGCGGCCGTCGCCGCGCTGCCGGCGCGAGAAGCTCACGGTCGTCTTGCAGCAGCAGTAGTGGAAGAGCTTGACGTAGGCGCTGCGGAAGTGACGGTCGGCCACGCAGTAGAGCAGGTTGTTGAAGCAGGACTTGGAGAGGGCGAACCAGGCGAGGTACACCACGAGCTTCGGGTTCACCGGCTTCACCTGCGGAAAGGGACGCGCGAAGTGCGGTCGTTAATAGATACAAATGTGGAAAGAGACTGGTGCTTTAATTACTGCTACTTATTTGGCGGACTTTAACGAAATTTTCATTAGAGTGCAGTATGGTTTGATAAACTCTGGCTGTATGCAGAATAGTTTACTGACGCGGCTACATCTGTATTTTATTTAAATATTTTCGTTCATTGCGTTTGAAGAAGCTTTCAAAATTATCAAACATTCATTTGAGTCAACTATATTTAATCGTTGAACACCTTCAACATCGATAAGATATACCCTTATCGGATTGGTTGAAAATTCTTAAAAAAAAATCAAATAAAATATGCTTAGACTTATTGCACTGAGAAAAAAATATTATAGCTATAGTTATATATAAGTACTATGAAATATAGTATTATTTGACTACGATCTCATTTTATAGTAATGTATGCTAACAAGATATACAACCAAAAGTTCACAAGGCCTTACTTAAATGCCAGGCCCAAAATTGGGCCTGTTGTTCAGATAGCCCATTTGGTATCCTGAAAAATTAGCCTCCTGAGTGTTTTTTCTTAGACTGTACATTTTTCAAGATATTCCATAGTGTCAGAGTTAAAGTGGGACCCTCTATATACTAATTAACTAGTTTTTAGCAACAATAAATCATGGTTTTCTACAAGCACTCCATCATCACTCACCACGCTGATGCAGAAGGCGACGCCCAGGGGCAGCCAGAATACGCCGAAGAGGAAGAAGCTGTACATGTTGGCCTTGGTGAGTTCGTAGTCCCAGTTGAACGCAACCGGTGGCTTGTAGGAGCCGCGCATGGCGCTGCGCACGCGCAACACCAGGCGGGCGTACACCAGCACGGTGAAGATCATCGGCGCGCCTACGATCACCGAAGCGCTGACGATGCCACTTGTGTTGGTTGTCATGGTGAATGGTTTCTTCCAGTTGATGTTGCAGAGATTGGGCCCGAGCTCGAGGGATGACTGGAGGCCAACAGCCGTCGAGGCGATCAACCAGACGCACAGCACGGCCCCCGTCACGCGACTCGTCGTCAGCACCCCGTATCTGCTTGCAGTGGCGAAAGTGCCGGAGGTTCAGATTAGTTTATTTTGCTTTTTTATTTTTATTTATTTATTTTTCTTT
>JAPYZP010001870.1:0-14957 GCA_030522985.1 Torymus sinensis | reverse complement strand
GTATGACTAATTTTGACTCAAATAAATTCCAAATTGATATTGGATAATGACATATCGCTGAATACTGTGTTACTAAAATGTATTGGACAATGGGTAATGCCAAATTTCTTTCTGTGTATCTGAATTAAGTACTATTGTATCATTATTTGTGAAAATAGTGATTTTTATTTTTATACCAGAAAAGTAGTACGGAAGTCATAAAAATTAAGCACACTCCTGATATACACATTTGCATGCAAGTATTTCACATTATGACGTCATGGACATTGGCGACATAAAGTTACTACAATATCATTCGACTGCATGTGCAGTTAAAAAATCATCACATAATAAAAAGTACGCCACGAAGACATTACGTCCCGCAGCATCTTCTTCATGGTGATAATGATATAACAAATAAATACATAACAAGTTGGGCACAGTGTTTTATCGATATCGAGAGCCCCGCGTCAATCGCAATTTATAAAGTAATAAAGCTTATAAAGCGTAAGCTTTAAAACATTCGAATCCGTGACCGTTGCTGCCATCTTCCAGCCGACCGGTGAAGTGCCAAGGCCAACCCAGTGAACCCACTCATACATAAACTCATAATAATAATAAACCACGTATAAATTTTACGTGAATATTTATCCGGCATTATCCCCCGAAAACGGATCAGGCGCCTACTAATACGCCTTTTTCGCCAAAACCACTTTCCTTCTTCGCCTCAAAAATGTGCAGTTACAGCAATTCCAAGTAAAAGCTGCGCATTACGCGAGCTTACAACGTACGTAGGTATACCGACTGTTTTTCCACCTTCCGCAGGCGCGCGCGGCGCGACGACGACGACGAGTACGACGACGGTACAAACCTAACCTCAAAGTTTAGAGAAAAAACTAAAGTAGAGAGCTGAGAGAGAGAGATAGAGAGAGACCGAGAGGGAACGGAGTCGCGAGATAGCGCATAGCCACAGGGAGCCACCGTGAATCGCGATCGTCGTCACTATTTCTCGCGCTCCAAGTGATATTATACCTATATTGAGCTCATCGCGACCGATTCGGGAGAGTCGTGCCGTCGCGAAGACGGAAAAAGCGGAGCCAAGCGAGCGGTAGAGAGCGAGAGAAAATTGTGTGTTAGCCGAGAATTTCTTTCGAAATTGCAGAGGGACTGCGCGCACAGCCTGCGCGTGCGAGAATAAGAAACTGCTGCCGTCGTCGAGGATCGGGCCGCCGTTGCTGCTGCTCCTGCTGCTCTCCACTACGTCGCAAAAATGCTCGAAATAACAGTCAAGACCTTGGATTCGCAGAATCACTCCTTCAGCTGCGACGACGAAGTAAGTTGTAACGGCTATTTTTGCGCCCGAACGAAAAATTTACTGGGATTCCGGTTCTGGCCAACCCCATATCGTTTATTTTGCATTATTTTTCCAACGTCTTTCGGTTGCTTTGGTTAGGTATAGTAGTGGTGTGGTATATATTTATAATTGCTAATGTTGTGATGCTCCTTTTCTCTTTTGGGCAACAGATCACAGTGCGTGGCTTCAAAGAGCACATAACAGGCACAGTTAACATACCAGTGGAGTCGCAGAGGCTCATCTACTGCGGCAGAGTCTTACAAGATGATAAGAAACTCACCGACTATGGTAGTACGTTTTAGACATGATAACTGTTATTATTTTTTTATATTTAGTTTGGATACATTTCATACTTGTCAAAGTTCTATTCTGCGATAAATTATTTTGTCATAAATACGGTAACGAGAAATATTAAATTTATTGTTTATAATATTTGAATATCTTTTAACATTGAATAAAGTAGACTATTAATTAATTATGATATTAGATTTTGTGGCAATTATACGAGATATATGTAACAAAATTTATTTTGAAAAATATTCATTGGTAATATATTCAGTAACTTAGAGGTTAAGCATTTGAAAATTAAGTATTATTGGGATAAGTATTTTAAATTTTTATACTTTAATTTAATTCACAATCCATACCGATGCAACTTTATAATACTTTTATTCTTTTAATTGTTTCACAAAAATATTTTGTTGAACACAAGCATTATTCTATTTGATGAATAATTTTTATCCTATACACATATTCTTATTTACATTGCTGCACAGACGTTAATGGAAAAGTTATACATTTGGTACAACGAGCTCCACCACAACCTGAATCACGTAGTAACAATGCTGATCCTCAAAGACAAAATAACAATCAACCATGGCCTCAGGCAAGACTCCAGTACAGAGGACATCTCCACAGAAATGCAATGTATTTGGGTGCAATGTCAGTACCTACAGAAGCTGTCGAAGGTCACGGTAATTTTTGAAAAAATTTTTATGGTTTTATGATTTATATTTATTATTATCCATGAGTGTATTATGATTTATTTAAACTTTGTTTTTACTAATGTACAGTTTTTCTTTTCTCAAATTTCAACAAATTTTTAGCATTTATAATTATTCTTAAAAATTAGTTTAATTGTTCATTTAATTGTTTTTATAAGCATTGAATTTAATAATAATTAGTGTTAAAATAATAATTTTAACTAATGTTTAAAATACTTTTGATATAGGTTTACCAGCTCCTCAGCTTAGTAACACTCTATCTAGCAGTCGGTTAGTGGCTGCAAGACGTATGTTAAATAAAGCTTCTCAATTGATGGACCGTTTGGATGATCCTTCAGTGCCTCTTCATCCTAGTCCAACAGAAAATAATGCTTCAGAACCACCACCTCAAGCCTCAGCCCCCGAAGAAGAATCAGATCAGGACAGGTAACATTAAAGAATATGAAGAATCAATAAAAGAAGGTTGTTTTTGTGTCTTATAATTTAACTTGTAAAATTTAATATATTTATTTGGCCCAAAATCCGCCTTCTTTAATTTTTTTTTATAATTTTTTTTATAATTTATTTTGGAAACATTTTCAGTAATGTAAATAGTAATGTAAACAGTGCCAGAAACAGAATGGTACAAGCAGCCTCCGAAATAGCTGCTGCATTTTCTGCAGCAGCTCTCATCAATATTAGATTATCGCATGGTAGGCATAATTATTCATAAATATTGAAATTTAATTATGTAAAGGATCTGTATCATTATTTCAAAACATATTATTAGCTTTTGGTACTCACCAAAATAATTTACTTTGTGTTTAGAATTTAATTAATTATTTGTCTCATAAAATAGTTAAACAATTGAGGGGCTGCATAGAATTAGGAAAAAGTTTGAAAAAATTTGGAAAAAATTGGAATAATAATTTTGAAATATTGGTATTGGTGCTTGTATAAAATAATTAGTTTATTAATAAAATTATTATTTAATGAACAGATAATAGTGAAGATAGTAGTAGCATAACTGGTTCAGTAAACGTAATTGACACAAGCCAACCAGAAGAAGGTGCTCAAGCTCAAGCTTCTGAATCACGAGGGTCTCCACCAGAAAGAACAGAGGAACCAACATCAAAAACTCAAAAGAAATCAGAAACCGAAAAGGCAGAAGCAATGGCACCTGAAGCACAAACCTCACAGGCAGAAACATCAGAGCCAGGAAGATCGGAGCCGGAGAAACCTGAATCTGAAAAAACACAGTCCACAAGACCAGAAACGCGCAGGTCAGAACCAGATAGAGCTGAACAAGAAAGGTCAGATGCTTCCGCAAGTAATAATCATAGCCAGGGTACAAGTCGACGACTGGCTCCTCAGTATGTAAAAAAATACATTGATAATAATTATTTGGTTAAAATTCTTGAAATATTTATTAACATTATTTTTACAGAGTTCCTCGTCCGCCAGAAATGGCAGAATTGTTAGACAGGTTACTTAGCTCTCAAGATAGACTTAGACCATATGTTGAACGCTATCGCACTTTAATGTCAGAAGATCCCACTCTTACTCCAGGGGTATGTAAAGAAATGTACCTTCATAAATATAAATACATATCTCCTTGTTGAAAATATTTTATAAAATGAAAGAAAATTAAAAGTAATTAGAATAATAACAAATTTTATAATTTAAATAGTATTTTACATCAATTTTTATTAAATTTAAAAATATGATTTCACAGAGTGGACCAGATAGTGTTTTAGAAAATCAAAGAGTAGTAGATGGTGTAAGTGAATGTCTACATTACTTAGCGCATGCAAACCATGCTTTAAGTGATATAATTGTAGATATGGGACAACAACCTCCACGTAATTTGCGTTGTCGACCTATCATAATACAACATTCTGCTATACTGCAAGCTGGAATTCCTATACAAGTTGAGGTAAACACTTTTATATTATTAAAATACGAATCTATTAATTAATAATTAAATTATAATAACAAATTATTATTATATTATAAACAATGCAAACAGTACTCTATTTAAAATGATGGCAAAAAGGCTTATTTTAATATGGATTAGTAACGTAATGTAATAGTTACATATCAACTAATGTTGATTTGCGATAATTATATTGTATTAGCCTGTGTTGAAATATCAATAAATAAATAACTAAATAAATAAATAAATAAATTACATTAAAACAAGAATTAATATCAATCTATAAATATTAATTATTACTAGTTAAGTAATTGCTTATAGTATTTGCATATACTTTTACTTCTTTGTTTTTAGAATTCTAAATAATACCTAAAATAATCAGATATTTCTTGCGTGGTATTTTGATATAATTTAACATATTTAATTATAATTTTAGAATAATCAAGATAATGTTAGTTTTTTCTTTTACTAAAATCAATATTTGTATTATAAAAAGGAATAATATAAATTAATGGTGTATTAATTTTGTGTTTTATTAATGATTAATATTTTATGCGGAAAATAACTCATAAAATAAATTTTTTTAATACTAGTCTCATATCAATTTGACCAACCGTAACGCAACCAATAACAATAATTCCACGGATGAAGGAAATGAAGCTACTCGGCCGTCGTCTCCAACCTCGGCTACATCTGAGCAAACTAATAGGTCAACTGGTGCAAGTAATAGGCCAGCTTCTCAGAGTGCTAATGGACAAGCAAACCAACCATCGTTATTAGGTACTTACATTTCAAATAAACTATAGTAAGAAACAAGCATGTCTAAAAAGTGGTAAAAAATTAAATATGTAAGATTAAATTAATGATAATGTATGTTTCTTATTGTTTATAACTAAATACACTTTTTATTTTTTAAGTCCAAATTAACTAACATGAATCATTGGTAAATTTTAACATGAAGGTACTCTTCTGAATCTACCAAGCAATGTAGAATTATCAATGGAACTAAGTCCTCAAAGCGCAATGGATTTAAGTTCTCCTAGTGCAGTGGACGGTTCGGAGAGTGAACAGAGTCAAAGTAATAATAATAACGGCAATGGTACATTTGTCCACCATTCAATTAATGATTTAAATTTCTTTATAAACAAGTTTTTTTTTTAACGGTAAAAAATGTTTTGATTCCAGTCGGTGGCGCAAGCAATTTATATTCAATGACTCAGCCTTTTGCTTTCATTCGTGATGCGTTACAAAACGTATTGAATGAACATCCACACTTACAATTGGACACATCTAATGGTTCGACAATTAACGCACCTACGAATATACCGTTCGTAACGATAGTAGGGCAGCAAATGGACATTGGTACACCTAATTCAGGACAAAGCACACAAGCTCGGTAGATATATATTTTTTCACAGATCTGTTCATTATTAATTTAGCTTCCAAAAGATACTCAGTTTTGTTTTGACACTATTATGTATAATGTGACAGGAGCAACATCGGCACGCATCCAACGACTTCAACTCAGACGCGTAGCACAGCACGACCACATGTATTACACCCTCACTCACATCCACTAAACGTTGGAGTGGGTATGGGTCAGAGTTTAGATTTCGATCCATTCCTTCCCTGTAATTCTCATCATGTGCGTAGAACTCCACAGGGTGCATCCACTTCCACATCTACCTCTCAGTTCACTCAGTCTAATCAGGCGACGGCATCGGAAAGTCACAGTCGATCAGGTACCTTTTTAGAAACATTTGGAATAAAAATTTGAAATAAATAGAATTGGAAAGTTTACATATTGAATTGGAAAAATTTTAGCATCGCATTCATCTAGTAGTACAAGACAGGCTCCTTCCATGAACTTTACAGTTGGTGGAGATGCGAATGTTGCTCGTGATCTTCTTGGAGGTGATGGTGATACTTTGGCAGGTGGTAAGTTTTAGCAGTTCAACTTAACTTTTAATATATCCTGCTTTTAAAGTAGTTTTTCACGGATTTTTTTATTTAATAGGTATAGGATTAGCAATGACTTTAGGTGAATTATTACAAGGGCCTGCTACAGGTGGTGTACATATCTCACTTTTGGGAAGCGGGTATGTGAAAGATACATAGTTATTATCAAAGTTATTAAAAATATTGCTTATCAATAATATATTATACATTTACTGATGTATATTCAAAATAAATAATATTTTTAGACCTAATGCTAGTGAAATACACTTGACTCCAAATAGTGATGTACCATTGGCGGAATTGTTGAGGTCATTGAATGTCCGTCTCGAGGAGTTTACAGGGCGAAACTTCTTAATCGACCTTTGGCTGTTTTTGGTAATATAGAATTACAAAATAACATTTTTAAATTAAAATCGCAAAATCCGTATTTCTTATAATGTATTGTATTTATAGTTAAGAAATGTGACATTCGGTGGCCTGATGCAGCTGAGCCTGGGCCAATCTGCACCGCTAATAAGCCTTCGTCGGCCTCTCCGTGAATTTCTGGAACATTCCTTCCCTGACTCGACGCGAGAATCTCTACAGGAGCGCGTTGTCGAGCAAATTGTCTCACTCAATCGACCCTACCTCCAAAGCCTAGTTGTACCTGACGAAGAAACAACCGGAAGACGTGTTGACATACCCGCGACTATAGAAGCTTTACTACGTAAATTTTGTTTGGAGTTTTTAAAGCTTCTGTTTAACAATGGTAAATACTGCACTTTTTACTTTCTTAAAGAATACAGTAATTTATTTAAATAATGGTTAACCAAAAAGATTAAAAATTTATATATATTTTTAATATTTATTTCCATAGACTTAGATGATGCAACTTTTGCACAAGAAGCAGTTACGTTATCGAAAAAATTAGAGGACCAATCTAGTGCAGTACTTCAACATATACTTCAAGGAGGTCAAACCGCACTCGAGACTATCGCTTCACGCTTTGTAGTATGTAAACCTGTCTACTATTGTAGAATTAAAACCTTCAATCTACATGTTATATACTATATAAAAATCTATTTGTAGAATCAACTGACAGAAGGTATCCACCCATTCTTCCAACAAACTCTGCTTGGTGTCTTGAGCTCTCGAATTCGTGCCTATGCAACAAGAACGTCTCAAATGTCTCGGGATGAAATTGCTTCACTCATAGTGTATAAGGATGAGCCGTCCGCACCACCGGCAGAAAGCGATGAGATGTTCATGGAACCAGCGAGCGAACCCCAGGTGAAAACGGAATCGCAGGAACCAGTGGCGCAAGCTCAAGCCAACCCATCCGTTCAGCAACCGACGCAACCAACCAAACCGGAAACAGTTCAGGACAAACCAATCGAAGTCAAACCAGAAGTAAGCTTTTATTAACTCAAATTTTCTAACCATTTTTTTTTAATAGGAACAATACTTTGTGGTTTTTCTAACACTTACTTTATGTTTGATTTTTTAACTAAAATAAATATTAATGTTGACTAATTGCTTTGAAACATAAATTTGCTTTCACAATACTTCATAACATTATATACAATCTTAACTTTGTTTTCAATTCATTTAATGATTTTAAAATAAAACACGAAAAACACACATAGCATCTTCTACACAGCTTTTTTGTGGCATCATCGTATTCCCATGTCATGCTTTTGAGTGCATTTGGTAGATATAGTAATATTTACAATGCAGATTATAATTTAAGAATATGCAATAGCTCTTTTTAACATCCAAACAGCCGATGGAAACGGATGCTGTGGAAGAAAAAAAAGTGGATGATCTTGTGGATCTAGCAATTGGAGAGGAAATACCGGAAACGTTTCCAGGAGCAGAGCATTTACCTCCTGTAAGTAAATCCAGTAACTATATCATGCATATTTACAGAAATAGATTTATACGTGAAAAATGCTTACAGCTATAATAAAGAAAATTATATTGAGTATTTTTAAAAGAATGTCAAATTCTAAATTTGGACTTTCGTATTTTTTATCTGATACATTTTCTATTTCTTTTTTTTCATCCTACAATACTATTTGAATTCTAATCAATTTACGATTTATCATAGGAATGGGTACCGATCATAGCCCGTGACTCGGTGCGTCAACGTAAGCAGCAGCAGCTGGAAGCCCTCCAGGGCGGCCCCATTCCATTCAGCGACGCCTATCTCAGTTGTATGCCCTCGAAGCGGCGCAAGCTGATTGAACAGCAGAAGCCCCAGGTCTTGGCGAGCCCAACACCGAACTCAACGGCTATCACAGCCTCCGTCGAGCGTCTCGTTCGTGAGGGTATCGCTCACACCCCCGTGGAAGAGGTTGAGGGTGCCGCACGTGCAGTAGCCAACTCTGCCGGCGTAAGAAACGCTTTCGGACAGGCGATCAAGGAATGCCTACATCCAGCTAGACTAAAGACGCCCGACTTCCCCAACTCGGCTAGGTACCCCAACGCTACCAAAATCTTTGGCGAGAAGGACAATGAGAAGGAGAGTCCAACAAAACCAACCACTGCATCGCTGTTAAAGAAGAGCAAGTAGGGCTCGCTGAAGACTAGGGGGAGGGGGATGCTGCTGAGAGTCGTTGAAAGAGACGTAGTCGCTACTATTTGTTTATTTTTCTTTGTCCTGATATATGTTTACCTGAATATTCTTTGATGATGCAGTTTAAAGCGTGCGCGCGTACAAGTACGCGCGAGGGACTTTGCAGTGCGCGAGAAGAATAGCTGAGAAAAGTCGTCGTGATGCTTGTAATGTGCTGTAAAATAGTTTTTATTGGTATATAATTTTTAACGCGAGAATGTTAAATTGAAAGGAAAACTTTTCTAAGATTGTCATAGTTCAGTACGAGAATATTTCTGAAACATAGTAAATGTTTGAAGAAAATACTATGTATATAATAGAACGTAAAACTCATTAAGAAACAATAATATAATATAATAGAGGCTTTTTAATTCAAAGGGAGTTTTGCATTGCATTTGGGTGAAAAATAGTTTGTTTTATAAAAAAAACACGTAACATATATTCGCTGATGCTTTTGTAGGATAAGTTTGTTATTTCTTAATTTAAAATAATTTAGAAAAGAATAAATTATTTAATCATCCATCAATAACAAAACTTTTTTTTTTGTTAAAAAAACTCTTGATTCTAGAAAAAGAATTAATTTACAGCATCGATGAGCAGCGATCAGAGCCTCGAGTTTTACCATAGATTTTTCGTGGGATATGAAGTCGAAGCATTCTAAAAAGAATTTGTGAATTGTAAATTTTATAATAATTTTATTACTGTTTGATAACATTTTTTTAGAATGCTCCTACTACGTGTATATTTCATATGTATGGTAAAAATTGCGCAGTACTTTTCTCTCGAAGTGAAATCAGAGGACGATATTCTCTAAACTTTTTATTAATGTGGAAAGATAAAAAAAGTTCCATAAGCTATTTAATTTAGTCGTTCTTTACACCAATATTTCTTAATTTTTTCTTTTTACATAATAAAACGTGTACAAGATACGTGAAGCTTTAATCAAAGATGCAAGTTGACAGAATTAATGAAAAAGAAAGATAGTTTGTTGTATTTCATTTCCCTTATTCTTCTTCGACACATCTCAAATGTTATTGTAGGATTATATATTGAATTATAATTAGCACAAATACTTGTGCTTGGTAACATTTAATTTATAACTTCTGTAATAGTAATAAAAGATTAATAATAATAATTATTACAATAATGCATTAAATAACTCGTTTCGAGATATTTTGCTGCGTGTTGTGCGAGCAGTGAATACTATCAGATTAAAAATTGTGAAGGATGTGTCGTCGTCAGGTATAATCTAATGTACATGTATGTTCGCTGCTTATACAGGTTATCGAAGGGTGATAGTTTGTACTTGAAGGGATTTTTCGAATTATTTCCCAAATTTAATAATAATTAAGAATTTTATGAATGAAAAAATAAAAAATTCTGTTATTTTCACCATATTTATGATTTAATATTTCTAATAAAATATCAGTTTTTTAGAACAATTGTCTATTGATTTTTTTTTAATTCTAAACTAGCCATTCTTAAGCATCTATAAAAAGAGATTCTTAAATAAATGTTATTAATTTTAAAAGAAATAATTAGGTGTAATAACAGCTTATTTATATAAGTTAGTTTTATTTTATAAATGAAAATTTTTTTAAAATAATAGCAAACAATATTTTATACATAATAATTGTGAATTTATTTACTTTTCATGTGTACAAAATTTTTACGCAAAAAGGCTGTTTCGGCAACGTAAAAAAAAGAAGCTACATTTCGTGTTAGCATTGACGAATGATATCTTGGCGATAAAGTTGTGCATACCTTAAAAAATGAAAAGATTTTTTATCGGTACTAGTTATAAGTAAAAATTTTTAAATTATTTTTTTTTTTCATATCGACTATTGTTTCTCATTGGCTTATGTTACTTATTACTTCCTTTTCTTATGGTCAATATTATTATAGTTTTAAATGGGTATTAAACCCCGTTTAAATGTCATGCCATTTTTTATAGACAGCCCTATATACCTAGCTTTCCACATTATGATTGACCGATCTCGTCAAATTCTTAACACTTAAAAATTTCGAAATAGATTAAATACAACATAATAATTTTATGTACAAATAATTCGAAAACCTTAAACCCATTTACCTAAAGAAACCCTGTGTTTGTGTAACTCGTGAAATGATTAAATAATAAAACTATGAAAACTGTAAATTCACTTATCCGAAGAAAAGCAAAATTTAATAACATAATATGCTTAAATAGGTACTTAAACTGACAACTACTATAACTCTTTTGTCCCGATTCTTCACTATACTTAAAACATTAACCATATAGTCAAATTTAATTAAAATTAATTTTTAATGTTTCCAACCTAAATTAGGAAAAAAAGAATATTTTCTCTGAATCCTCTCAATAACTTTTCAATGTGTTAACGAAAATAGCTCTTTTTCCAACAAGTCGACGAAATAGCCTCATTACTTTAATCCGATGATTAGTATAGTTTTATAGTGTTAAACTTTTGATAAGACTTTGATTGGTTTAATTTTGCTGAAATCCAATGAGGTAAAATAAATTGATATAAGGAAAAACATTTACTTTAAAACTCTACGATTACCAAAGAATATCAATTATCTTGAAAATGCTAATAAAAATACTACATTCACTTTGGTAAAGAAATATTTACGATAACTTTTATTTCTGAAATTCAGAAATAAAATTCTTTTCGACGAAAAATTAACGTTTTCTTTACGTAATAGAATGATTACACATATGACGACATGACGTCACAATTATGATCAATTATTATTGATATATATACAACCAAAATGATTCACGTGAATCTGCGTTATTCACATGACACACACGCACACATCACACACCCCTAAAAAAGGCACTGGCAAAAGTATGAATATAAATTCAGATTACTGTCACATGATTATGTGTTTGGCCTCTTGGGTACACAAAAAATCAGTAAATATGTAATTCCTTTGTGTACAGTTGAATTTCAACAGGCGAAACTAGACTTGCATAAACATGTACATACAAAGGTATGTACACAATACATTTTTTCCTTGTTTTTTTTTTAATTTTTCGAATTTTCACTATATTCATGTTGAATGAAATATATTTTATTTCTTGTTTTTTTTTTTTTAAATTTACTCTTTTTACATGGCCAGTATTGATAAACCATACACTTAAAAATATTAAAAAATTTATACATTATCTACACGGTTCATGTATATTTTTTTTTTCAGTTGCGTGTTATAAATAAATTTTCCTGGGAAAATCCACAGCAAGTCTATAGAATTCCCTGTATTTATAGAAAAAATCTGATTAGATTCCATCGAACATTTCCTACATTCAACATCATTCAAGAATATTCATTTCAATATATACGCAGTAAGCTTTCTTATATTTACCCAGAACAAAAACTAGATCATTAACCCCGTTAAAACATAAACCTCAATCGCCGCTATCATACAAGCCAAAAATACTCTCCCAATGTGAAGTAACGCACCGAATTCTCACTTTATTTTTCACTTTATACTTATAATTATTATTTTCACGATCGGAACCACTTTGAAAAGTATCTCAGCTCCCGAATCCTCGAACGAAACAACACTCGAAGCTCCAATTACTTATATATATATATATATGTATGCTCTCGAACTGAAACCGCGTCTTGGGCCGCGATCGCTTTCACTCGGCCGTTCAACGAGAGAGTCGCTGAAAACTCGACGCCGCAGGCAGTCGCACTCGGCCCAATTAGCCAACAGCTTCGAGCGGACTTCAATTACATTATCATTGGCGCGACGTCCCGCGGCCGCGCGCGCCGTGAATATTTCAGCGCGTCGAGAGAGAGAGAGAGGGAGAAGAGATTTCTTCGCTCGCGTACTTAGGCGTGAATTATTGGCCGCGCACTCGTCTTTTGGATGCCAGCCAGCCCGAGTGCGAGTTATATGGGCGTATGTGTGTGTGTGTGTGTGTGTGTGCGGCAGGGTAAATAGCGCGAGGTGCATATAACGATTTGAGATGCTCGGAAGAGAGAGAGTGAGAGAGGGAGGGACGGAGAGAAAACAAGAGAGGCCGCGTGTGAGAGCGATAGACGTCTAATGCAATTGATATATTATAAAGCCAGGCGCATGCGGTGCTGCGTATATATATAGTGTGCATGCGCTGTTTGTCTTTTATTGCAGAGTATATAGATGCGCTATAGAGCTCCCTCTCTCTCTCGTTGGTTATTTAAATGTCTTCTGTGAGCGTCGTTCAATTGATTTGTTGTTTCAATATACAGGAGTGTGGATCTTGAAATAGATTTCTATCTTTGCATTTTACGTTTATCATCACTATACCTTTGAAACTTGATTTTATATTGAATAATATAGGTATTTACTTATTTTAACATTTTCATTTATAAATTTTCGTCAACATTCAAAGTTAATTGAAAAATTGGAGTACACGTAAACTCATTTATCATTTGATATTATGATTCTTAAGACAATGTTTAAACTTATTATCATTTGCGGTTATAAACTAAATCGTTACATTTAGAATGACGTGCATAGAATAACCATCCGTTTAGATAGTTTTCCGTGATAATAAATTATTATTGCAGTTCGTGCTCCCATCGCGCGCTTTAACTATCTTTATTTACGACACCTTTATTTGCTAATCAATGTAACTAATTGTCATACACGCGCACGATACACAAGCTATGGAGCAATAAACGTGATCAACTATATACTTCATGTGATATTCAATATTTGTTATCGTTTCATATCAAACTATTTATTGAACGATTATTCGCTACAATGATTATTATTATTGTTATATTATTATGCTATTGCCAAACAAACGCGATCGCAATACCAATCATAGCTTTCAATTTATTAAAACCATAAACAATTTATCAATCTAAATGCCAATTAATTACCGCAATTAATTTAAAATCTCCGGACTAACAAACATTAATACTCGTCTAATAAATCTTATGCATGTATATCGACAACGTCATCTAATTTTGTCGGCTATAAAAATCGCTATATATATACATTTTACAGGCAATAATTTTTATCCTATATAATACACTCTTGCCTCGCTCGAAAATCCGCGACTTCGTCAACGATGAATCGGGGTTACGCAAAGTCGCGCGCGGTGATTAGGCGATGATGCGCTATGTCTAATACACACCGACAATGCCCACGCCGGATGTGCATATATACAGCCACGATCGCGCGCTATGTACAGCTGTACAGCAAATTGGTCCGCTAGGATATATAAGACACAGATTGTGCTTTTTTTTAGTCGTTGCTGCTGTTGTTGCGCTCGGCGAGATATATAAGTACGTGTCGCCGCGGCAATTTGGAACGAATCTTTTGCACTGGCATTTTCGAGGTTTCGCCAATTCCCCGACATATCGGCCGAAGGAACGCTCGCGGTTAATGTTTTATGTAAAGAAATTTAATACGCGATAATTTCTCGCTGTGTACTACTCTGTAATAATCAAAGACGTCAGTCGTGAGTGAGAGAGGAAGAGAGAGATACTTTTTAGCGAGCGCGTGTTTACATAACAGTTTTGCGCGCGCGCGAAAATTTATCTTGTTTGGCTCGTCACTTTTCGACATTACGAAAATTCGCGTCGAGTGTGATTTCGTTAATTGCATACACGGTAGGACAAATGTTGTCTTAAACTTATCTTAATTGCCGCGAGTGATTCATTCGTTTATATCTACAGAATAAGTAATGATATATATATAGTAGCTGCGTCTGCGCGAGTACACGCGCGCTGCAGTTATAAATGGCGCTATTTATAATTTATTTAAAAACATTAGCGTTTTGCAATTCAATTGGCTCAATACTTTAAGATAAGTATCTCTCTCTCTCTCTTTCTCCCTCCACGTCTCCCCCCGCGCGGTCGGAAAGCTGTCGAGATATGAAAAATGCATGCATAAATCTTTTATTCAATAGGCTCATTGTAATATCGCGATGAAATTCCATTCGCGAAAGAACTTCATTAATTTACCGCGCGGGTTCTTCTCTCGTTCCCCATCGTTCTCTGTTTTTTTCTCGCGCGCGCGAGAAAACGTTATATAGCGCTAATAACATTAATTCAGCGCGCAAAGACAATTATTTCGTGTCAATATCAATTAAAATCGCGAGCGCGTGGTCATCACGTGTGTGTGTGTGTGTGTGTGTGTGTGTGT
>JAPYZP010001869.1:0-14958 GCA_030522985.1 Torymus sinensis | reverse complement strand
GCGGATGAAAATAAAGTTATATTTACAAAATTTGTCTCTCCGTGTGAGATGCACAAATTGCGATTATTCTAATATACTAAATCATGAACAAATGCGTGCTCGAGCGAAAATGGAGTCTAAAATTGACTAATGACGAATCAATACGCGGTTACGATCCTAATTTGATAAGTTATATTGCATATCAACCGATTTTATTGTAATTTTCATGACCTCAATTTTTATTTACATTAATTAACTATTATTGACACTAAATTAGGTCTATAAATATAACATTTTGGCAAAATTACTTTTTATGTTCGGTGAAAAATAACGCGGCTTATTCCATTGTAGCATATTTACAGCATGTCCTTTTTTATTATTATTCAGATGACAAAATTATAATTATGCAAAATAAATATGTTTATCGGATCAAACTGGACCATTTTCGATCTGTAAACTCCCGATGTAAACTACTTCTAGCTGTACAAAACTCGTAGTAACTCGAAAAATTAAAAAAGCTTTTTATTGCATAAAGAATTCATAAAGAATGAATCAGAACATAATAATCAATATTATCTCTAAAGAGTATCCGGGAATAAGATAGGGATTTAAAATTGGTTCTTAAAATCGGATTTTAAAATTGACCGCCCCCCCCCTTCCGTCCACCCCACCACCCCCTCTGCAACGATGAAAAGTGTAATCTTTAGCACTTTTTTTATTGCTACTATTTAAGTGATAAATTCACCAAAAAAATAGGTGTTTATATTATGTTCAATGTATATTCTGTATCCGTTTTATCGCATCTTAAACTATCGGGGCACGTCACCATTCATTTTGTGTTGCATTTATTGATGTCATAGACCTAATCAAATATCTTTTTATAGACGGAAATGAAGACTGCATACCTTATATGAAAAATGAACGAAAATTCACTAGAATATGGTGTTTTTGCGATTTCTGGGCCAGAATTATCCATTGTAACTTTTTCAGACTATCATAGACAAGTCTTTTATAGTTGAGTAATATTAAATTATAAGTTCCCGAGTATTTTAACAACAAAATTTAGATTGATAATGAGTGTAAATATAAAAAGTTTAAGATTTGCATAGAAAATTGAGTCAACGACTTTATGCTGGGATTGGGTAGTGATATTTGAGGTAAAGTCAAGAAATTAATACGTTTTTATTTTAAACTGAGAGTAAGACTCTCTTTATTAAATATTTCATCTCAAGAACATTGGTTATTGAGAGAAGCCAAGCTGGAGATCAGATGGTTGCTGTTCCAAGGCAAAGCTAAGAATGACCAGAATCGGTGAGACCGGGCGTATTTATACCGAACTCAGCGATTCTGGAAGCTTCCAGAAGAATCCAGGCTTTCTCTCCCCACCGTGGCTCCTCTTTCACATATAAAAAAGTATAATTACAAAAAAGTCAAGAGTGACGGTCACCAGAGCGTTTAAACTAATTTCTATGGATGTAACAGAGTCAAGTGCATCTGGTGACCGTCTTACAAAGTAGAATATCTCTTAAAGTGCATCACTGTGATGCATGGAAACTCATGGAAGTTTCTGGAAGGATCTCGAAGGTCTTGTTTTCTTACTCACGGGCGTGACGTCAGATGCCTGCTATTAATGAATGAGCGTATAGTACGAGTGATTATATTACAGCGTATTTACAAACACTCGCACGTGCCCGATAGTATATTTATATTTGATATTTTTGAAATGCAATTTTGTTGTGAATGTTACACCATTATATCGTACCTGAAACTTCTGGAGCTTCTCCTTATTCCATTTTTATTGTATTGTTACGAGTGAATGCTCGCAACTAAATAAATAAATGGAGGACAACTCAATAACAAAACGGCAACGGCGTGACTCGGCGGGGAATCGAACCCCGGACTTATCGTTTTCGCGACGACTGCTCTGACCACTGAGCTGCCGATGTCGGTGCACGTCTTTCTACGAGTTGTCCTCATGTTGCTCGATGCAACCCGAACCGCCTCGTCACGTTGTGCATAGTATGCACACGTAACAGTATCTATCAGTAGAAAAGATCAAAATAGATTTCTCTGTAGCCAGAAAAGATGTCTAAGTACCTTGTAAGGCCTAAAAGTAACCGAAAATTCTCTAGAATCTAGTTTTCTCGCGACTTTTGGACAAGATCTATTCGTTTCCTCGCGCACTAAACTTTTGGGACAGATCTCAATATTTTGTTATCATATATGTCAATGAAATGCAATAGAATAAATAATTTTTTTAGTCAAAGGAAATAACTATGATCTTTTTATAGCTCCATAAAAGCCAAAAAATGACTAAAAAATTGGTTTTTTCGATTTTTGGGGGCGGCCCACAACTTGATCAATTTTTTCTCTGTATGGATGTTTTAAAAGACATCAAAATATATCATTTCCAGTGAAAATTGGAACCACACCTCCCGAGAGGTCATAGATATAACGATTTTCGACCTTTTTTTAATTTTTTAAGGGCACTTAAAAGGCTTCTTAGACCTCCGAAAATTCAACAAAATTTTGTTGTACATAATATACACACCTATTTTTTTTGGTGATTTTTATCATTTAAAGAGTAGCAAGAAAAAAGTAAAGTGCTAAAAATCATGTTTTTTGGCGTTACAGAGGGGGGTGGGGGCATCGAGGCGTGTTTTTTTATGCACCTTTCAGTATTTCCAGTCAATTTTAAGATCCGGGAGGGGTGCCATTTTGCCTATCCCCGGATACCCTTTGTTTAGATCTTTTATTTCCGAAAAATTGGTCTGGCCATTGCACAATTAAGGTCTCATAGAGTTCATCAATTCCAACGGGATTTCTAAATATACTTATTGATAAAATTTTAAATATGATTTTTGTTTCTAAATAACATTTTAAATTTATTAGAACTAACAAGTAGAGCATCTCATCTCCGGATCATTATTTGGCTAAAACTTTAGGATGCTATTTTTTGAGCCAAAAAATTTAACTCGTGCTTTAGAATCTTGTCCACTGGGCTTTAGGGACAAAGATAATATCTAAGACTAGCTAAAAATGTTACAATAATAATAAAAAAAAACATAAAATAGTCATAAAAAAAATTAATTTAAGCTATTTCACTCTTTTATCCAAAGATTTAATTTAAGCTTTGTATCCTATAAAAATATCAACTCGACAAGAAATTATAAGCAATTAAAGACATCATAGGAAAATGGTTAAAAATATCATCCATAAAATTGTCACTTGTGCGTGGAATGCATGACATAGCAAGGCGGATCGGGTTGCATCTAAGTATAGCGATATGAGGATGACTGGACAAAAAGGCGCACAGGCATAGGTCCTGGGTACGATTCCCCGCTGAGTAACATCAGCTGTTTTTTTTCGAGTCTTCGTCCTTTTATTTATTCATTTGCGGGTCTTCACTTTTTTAACCTTTTTCTAACTTTGTCTTTCATTGGTTATAACAATTCCTGATAAATTAATATTTTTAAACGAAACAAAGCTTAAAATAATTCTTTTTCTAACTACTTTCTGTTTATCTTTTTAATCGAATCAAAACTTAAAGGAAAATTTTTTTTGTGTCGATTTTGTGTTTATTTTGTTATGATTATTCTGACACTTTTAGCTATCAATATTAAAGTCTGTGCGGACACCTATATCTCCTAGATATTTCAATCAAAATCTTTTCTTTTCTAACTTTTTCCCTATAGCCCAATACTCAAATTTCTAAAACAAGACTTGATTTTTTAGCTGAAGAAATGTTCTGAAGCTTTAGCCGGACTTCCGGCTAGCTCTGCTTTCTTGGGGCGCAGGGAAGAAAAACTTTTCTGCGAGATATTTAGGCTCATTTATTCTGAGGATGGTTGCTAGCAAGCATATGGCCATGTACTCCTTCCTCTCGGCGTACGGTAAAATATTATGTTAGCGGTAGACGGGTGTAATGTGTTCTCCTTTTTTGGTCGCAGTAGCAAAGCGAATGGCAGCGTTCTTGCAGCGACTTAGTTTTTTCGTACGTTCATGCGATAAGTCAAGATATAGCCCAGCACAGTAATCAAAAAATGGAAACACAAGTGCTTTTACGAGCATGAGTTTGCATTGATCAGGAAGAAGATCGCCGCATTTTCGGAGGTGGGATAGTGTCGCAAAACTATTTCTCGCAATCGTTGAGCATTGCTGTTCCCAAGAGAGGCAGCCATCTAGTGTAACTGTCAGAATTTTTAACGACTCGTGCATTTCAATGGGACAATTGTTGATGGACGGAGATGGTACCTTCAGCTCACGAAGTTGGTTCAAATAGCCTCGTGAGCCAAACTATATAGCCTTAGTTTTCTTTTCGTTGATGGAGAGCCCATTAGCAGAGGCCCATTGTACGATGTTGACAAGGTCAGTATTCACTGCTTGCTAATCAGATCTTGCTAAATCAGATCTACATCATTGATAGAGCCATGATAATAGATCGTGAGATCATCTGCATAACAGTGATAACAGCAGTGTCGTAAGACTGTAGGTGCATCGTTACCAAAGAGAGAGAAGAATGGTGGTCCACAAATGCTTCCTTGAGGAACTCCAGAGACTCGAGTGAGCGGAGTAGAAGTCTCTTCAGTACTAGATATCACTACTTGCTCACGATCAGTCAAGAATGAGAAGAACCACTTGCAAGCAGCATCAGAGAACCCAAGTGCGCGTAATTTATCTACTAGTAGCGTAATGTTCACTAAATCGAACGCTCGTTTGAAATCAGTTGCTACTGCGAGAGTTACTTTACCGAGGTCCATGGCTCTACGAATATCGTCGACAATTTTAATAAGTGCTGTGTGCGTGCTATGTTCTTTCCGGAAGCCTGACTGATGGGGGTCCAGCAACTTATTAAAAGTGATAAATGCATTCATTTGCTTATATGCCACTGATTCCAAAATTTTCGATGCCGCACACTATACTGATAGGCCTGAAGTCGTTAGCGTCCAAAGGCTGTTAATCTTTGGAAGTGGACGCACAAGAGATCGTTTCCAGGGCGAGGGGAAAACACCAGACTGCAACGAACAGTCGAAGATATTACACAGAACAGGTAAAATGGTAGGCAGACAATTCTTTAAGTATTGTATCGGCAGATCGTCCGGCCCACGAGCATTAGAGCGTAAAGATAGTACTGCCTCAGTTACACTTCCTACATCATCGTGACGAAAGTAAAAGCGGTTGACCGGTGAAATGCGACCGGTCGGACGGGTGTCAGTGAGCGGCGCTGGGACGTCGTTACCAACGAAGTGCTTGTTCAGTTCGTCCGCAGATATTGGTAGTGAAGACGACTCCGCTGAATTAGCTTTTATGCCCATAATGTCGATTACCTTCCATTCTTGCTTGGAATCGGAGGAGCTGGTTAGCTTTTTCCGATAATAGAGCGAGACAGCGTTTCTAATTTGCGTTTTGACGCTATTACGTAGAATTTTATACTCTTCGAAGTCGTTGATTCTCCCAAGCTTCTTATATCGATTCCAGGTTTTATTGCGCAACCTGCTCAACAGTTTCAAGTCTCGATTCATCCAACGCCCGTGTTTTTTATGTATTCGAAAAAATTGGTAAGGCGCGTGTTTATCATACAGATTAAGCAGCAACGACGCGAAAAAGCTTACTTTCTCATCTACTTTCGTGAAACGATCGATGAGGCCTCAGTCAATAGATGTAAGATCCTGATCGAATACATATGTGTGTGTGGGTGTGGCGCGTGTGTGTGTGTGCACGTACGTCCGTCCGCGCCGCGCGTGCGTGCATATATGTGTGTGTGTGTAGCCATATATAGGGTGTCCCATTTTAAATTACGCACCTGAATATCTCGTCAGGGAACCCACCAACCCAGAAATGACCCTAAACAAAAGTTGTTTGATTCAGAGGGGGACATCGTTTGGTGACCTTCAAGTTGATCTAGACCTTGACATTCAAGGTCGTTTGAAGATCAATTCTAATTTTTAAATAGGAATCACTATTTTTGACTTCGGATTCGGCAAGAGCATAAAATTTTACATTCCGTTTGGTACTTGAGGTTCTTCTCTGAAATGACCTTTAGAGGTTATTTTCAGGACAAAGTATTTTAAATTACGCATCTGAATATCGCGTAAGGTGAGAGCCACCTATTCGAAAATAACCAATACAAAAGTTCCAATTAGGTACGGAGGATGACATCGATTGATGACCTTCATCTTGACCTTCAAAGGAATTTGAAGGCCAAACATTATTTTTTAAATAGATACTCTAAAATTAAGTTAAATGTTGAAATGACCTTTAACGATCATTTTAAGTTGAAAACAACTCTAACAACTCTAACAGTTGAAAACAACATGACTTGAAAACAAAAATTTCTCGTGGTAAATTTCTCAAGTACCAATCAGAATGTAAAATTTTTCGCTCTTGCCAAATCCGGAGTCAAGAATAGGGGTTCCTATTTAAAAATTAGAACTAACTTTCAAATGACCTTGGAGATTAAGGTCAAGGTCAAATTGAAGGTAACCATTTCATGTCCCCCTCCGAACCCAACAACTTTTGTTAGGGGTCATTTGTGGATTGGTGGCCTCCCTGTCGAAATATTCAGGTGCGTAATTTAACATTCTTTGTCCTTAAAATAGTCTGTAAAGGTCATTCAAAAGTAGAACCTCAAGTACCCATCTGAACGTAAAATTTTGCGCTCTTTCCGAATCCGGTGTCAAAAATAGGGGTTGCTATTTAAGAAATTAGATTTGACCATCAAATGACCTTAAGGTCAAGGTCGAGGTCAAATTGAAGGTGACCATTCGATGTCCCCCTCCGAACCCAACAACTTTTGTTTTGGGTCAGTTCTGGATTAGTGGCTTCCCTGACGACATATTTAGGTGCGTAATTTAAAATGGGACACCCTGTATATATACATACTAAAGATCACGGTGTATGAATCATGGTCTTTATTACAGATTCACTATGCGTTTACAATTATGCGGTCGTGACTAAATATACGAAAATTCATAAATAATGCTATTTTATATTTTAGCAATAACAAAATATAGAAAAAATATAAAATTTACTCACTGTCCATACTAAGGATTTTAGGGATTGTCTATAATGGGAACTTTGAAGTTTTTGATTTTTCCTGTTTGAAAACTTTTAACCTGTTCCAAAACAATAATTAGCTCTCCTAATTCAAAAATACATCCAATAGCCTTAAGTTCATTAAGGCTACCCAATCGGTGTTAATTTAATGAATTTTTCACTATAACTTTTACGCATCGCACTATATAAGTGACAATATACATTGAAGCAAGAGGTCTTGATATAACGATAAAATTCTTTTTTAGCAAAATTGAATTACATTTAACATTAATTACCGGCACCTAAAACAACATTCAACAACTAAAGTCAATCTTTTTTACGTTTTATCCAATTTTAATTTGGAAGGTCTGATTTTGTTCCTTGTTCAATTTCAGGGGGAGGTATAAGCATAAAAAATAAAAGATTATCAAAACCTGCAAAGATGCATTCAATTGCTTATAAGTATGTGAAATTCTTTTAGAAACAATTGAATGTAACTTTGCAGGTTTTAATAATTTTTTATTTTTTATGCTTATACCTCCCCCTGAAATTGAATATGGAACAAAATGACTGTTTCCAAATCAAAACTGGATAAAACATAAAAAAGATTAACTTCCGTTGTTGAATTTTCTTTTATGTGCCAGTAAATAATTTTAAAATATTAATAATATAAGTAATTAAATTTTGCTAAAAAATTTTTTTTTGTTATTTCAAGACCTCTTACTTTAATGTATATTGTCACTTATATCATATAATGCATAACAGTTATAGTCAAAAATTCTTTAAATTGACACCGATTGTATACCGCGGTCTACCCGTTACCGACGATTGCCGGGACCGGCTTTTCTCATTCAATTTTCAATTTTAAGAAAAATTGAAATGGTCTCTACAATTGTCGGTAACAGGAGGGACGCACTCCACATATCACCGTATAAGAACATATAACGACTAATTTCAACTCGAAATACATCTAATGAACCTATTATGAAATTATAGAGCCGCTTAGGCTCTGAAATATCGCGAATGTCAATTAGGTGCTGGGCCATATACGGGGATCTTACCCTACAACTCCTGTATCAAACAATAGGTACTAACGTGTATACTACGGTCAGTCGTGTTTGCTATACGTCACATGCACCCCTCGTTCCGCGGTGCTATTTTTTTCTCAATTTCAAAATTCACCATTACATAGTCTTTATAACAATAAAAAATTATTAACTTCCTTAAAGCATGTTTATTAAATTATGTAATAATTTAATAAGGCTCATGTAATAAACATTTAATTTTTGTTTGTTTCAGGTATGTATTACACTAGGATTCCCAATGTCTAAATTAGTAAGTTGATATTGATTCGATCACATGTACTGAATGTTTACAAAAAAGTTCCGTCACATTTGCATTCCCAAAATTTTTAATAAAAAGTTGAATCTTCTACTAGTATCATAACCTATATACAGCATCTATATAAGGCTTATACAATCTTGTGAAATATAGAGCAGAAAATTGACACAAACAAGAACTAAATTGAGATATAAATCGTCGGATGCAGTACGTAATAGCTATTCATTATTATTACCCCATTTACTTTTTCGCAATAGATAAGAGTTAATCTCATAAACGGCCACTATGTTTTTATGATTTATGTAATATTAAAAAGATAAATTTAATCTGAATTATTAGCACCAAAACATGTACCAAAAGGGAAACAATATGCCCTACTTTATTGTTATACTATATTAAATAAGCTTATCCTAAAAGCATTAAGCTCCTTACAAATATAATCCAATTTATATAAATTTGATATGGAAACAATATTAATATTCTAATGCGTATAAGCATTTACCTAGCAACTAAATTATACCAATATTTAGTAATATCAAAGCCTTTAATCTTTACATCTGTATTTAATGAAAAGGTAATAACTGAAAACATTCTGAAAAAATAAGAATAAATATATTCGGAATAGAATCTCCTTCATATATATATATATATATATACAATACGGCTTTGGCCAAAGAAAAACGGCGTGCAGTCAAAACATATTAAAATCCACAAAGAAAACAATGAAAGCAACTTGTCAGCGAAGAAAAATTCTGCCGACTAGACAATGGGCGAGAAGGCGAGAAAGATAGAGGGAACGGTGGCAAGAAAGTGGGAAAGAGACAGAAAGAGAGAGCAAGAGTTAAAAGCACAGCGCGCAGAGTCACAAAGTCGGTTAAAGAGTGGGGGGGCATTATAAAGGGGCTAAGCGAGCGGCGGTCGCGCACGCGAGTGCGAGGATATGGAGGGAGAAATTAATTTCCCTCGTCCGCGAGATGTTTTTGCTCGCGTTTCACGACTTGACGCCCACTGCAGCCCCGGAACGAAACGACCTGCAACTCCAACGGAAATTAGGGTCACCCGTCACGGCGGATGTAGCTCTCCCTCCCCCTCCTTCCGTTAAAATTTTAACCCACCCGCTCTGGCCCCGTGCACTTTTATCGCTCCATCCTTTTTCTCCTTCCCGCTCTCATCACTTTCTCTCGTCCGCCTCTTTTTTTTTATTCCCCATGTCGGTGTTCATTCCACTGCGCTGTCCTCGGCTTTTTTCTCGATTTCATTTATCTCTCGTTCGTTTTTTCTTCCTTCCGCCCTCTATCACTTTCCCTTTTTTCTAAGCCCGCTCCATTTTCGTCTACCTTCTCTTTTTGCCGCGCGCGCATTTGTTTTTCTTTTTATCATACACATTCCCCGTGTCCATCCTTTATCACTCACGCACCACGTATTTTTCTTTTCTTATCTTTACGTTTTTTTTCTCTGCTTACTTTCCGCAGCCGAAGCGTATTTGTGGTGGCATATTCTGTATTGTCTCACTCGAATAAATCTGGCTGTGTTCTTTCCGAAAAATAACTCTTCGCCATAATTCTCCCATCAGCCGTCAGTGCTGATAAATATACTTGTTTTAATAAGCATTTAATTAATGTTAATATTGAAGGAAATTAATCGTCGAATTTAGCAGAGCTTATAGTCGAGGAAAAATTGGGCTTCTAAGGGAATCCTCGGAGAGGCACTTTTGCCGACATTACCACAACAAAACATCTCGCTACATTGAGCTCGCCTTAGCCCAAATTAAAAAGCCATGAGGCAGAAAAGTAATTAATCCGCGGTGAGATATATAGAAGCCGCTCTCGCGAGCTCTCTGCGATTTTCCTCGGAGCCTCCCCGGCGCTCGCTCGTCCCTCGGCTGGGCCTGTACACGGATCTTGCTCTTTCTCTCTCTTCGCAGAAGTTCGAGCGACCCGGCGGTGCTCGGCGGCCTCCTTCGCGCGCTGTGCAGGCGCAGATAGATCTTGGCGGCGGCCAAGTTTCACCGCGTCGTCTAGCGCGGCCACTCTGCAGCGCGAGATATGCGCCGCCGGTGCAGCTGGCCAGCCGCAGTACACGAATCCAGCCCCTTTCTCACTCGGGCCACGCGCGCGCCTCCTGCTCCTCTATCTCCTCCCCCGCACCTTGGCCCGCTCCTAGCGGAGGAAAGTTTTGACTGGGCGATGTCAGCGCAGTTAATGGGACCAAGCTGCGCGCGGGCACACAGACCGCTTTCCACTCGCGCGACCTTTCCACTTCCCACTTCTCTTCATCACTTCAAGTAATTATAATCATTGCATATATATTCCCTTCTAAGTATATACATCTCCTTAAATTATTACTATCTTCTATTTCCTCGTTTCTTTCTAGATTTCTAACAGGGCTGCGGTTTTCTAAATTTTATTTATTATTCCAACAATATTACAAATACTCTTTAAAACTTGAAGAAAAGTTGCCTGAGATTAGTTCCTAAAGTTATTTTCATAGATATAGATTTAAGAAAAGTGAAGGTAAAAAACTTTTTTTAATTTAATCAACGAAAAGTTTGATGTCGAAAAAATTCACTAAGCCGGTAGGTGGCACAAATTTACTAAGTGGCATGAAAAATAGGTAAAATTTTTATTACAGTATATTTCTATTTCATTTATTTTTATAGTTTGCACTCAACTTTCATGCCAAAGTTATAACAAAGACCGGATACAGAAATATTTCTTCTTTTCAATGCAATTTTGAAGCAATAGCTGAAAAAGGAGCAGCCGCACGACTGGTTTCATACATATATGAAGTTTTTGAGAGCTGAAAGGGCAGCGACACGAGTGACGGCTAGTTTCGGAACCGCGCGCGGATGCAAAAAGAGTGAAGGAAGTTGCGCTACGTGCTGAAACTCTGCTGCATGGCCTCCTTTTTCGTCCCATCCACTGGCCTGCTAGTCTGCCTCAAAAAAAAAAACACGAACGCGAGAGCGACTGTTATGAGAAAAATTCCTAATTAATTTTGTTGAAGGTATAGGGGGTAGCTACCCCGCACTATTTTGTCGTCAAATTCACGGACATCCAAGCAAACGTGAATATTAATACACGTCTTTTAATATGAGTTTTTGGCAACTTTAGGTCGCCTGTGATCTGCCTTTTTGCATGTTGACGGCGTGTAGGTACATTTTTTACTTATTGTAAAAAATGTACCTACTGGCATGAATAAAAATAATAAATCGCTTAGTACATTTCCTTAATTCCGTGCACAATTTATAGTTTTTATGTTTCTCCGTTGAGGGAATATTGTGAGGCACATTATTCTTTCGCGTAATTTCCATTCAAACTTGCCAATTGTATTAATTGTTGGTTGCAGCTTTTATTATTGTATAGAAATCGCAAATAAAAGTTTGAGCCAGAAGATACGACGACTGATAGGCGAGATTTTGATTCCTGCGTGAAATTATTACCTTACGACTTACGTGATCCAATAGCTCGAGAGATTAGCAGGCATCCGGAGAAAAGTAGTGTATTAAAAGCAAAGTAAGGAAAGTCATCGGTGAAGTAGGTGGAGTAGAAATAGAAGCTGCTTTATTAACCTATCCTGTGGAATTTTCTCCGACTTCTGTCGGGCCAACGTTGCAGCCCGGCAGCGCTGCGGTAGCCTTTCGAGGCACGTTTCACTCCCGATCCGCCGGGAAATGCTTGCGAGATGCGAGATTCGTTTCCGATAACCTCAAGCTCACCTAAGTATGCGAGGGTATGTCCGAGGTACTCTTTTATACGCTCCCGCACTCTCTTTCTCCATTCATTTTGTTTTCTTTTCCCATCAATATTTCCCACTACTGGGATAAGATTGAACTTCCAAAAGCTGATTATTCGCTGAAATTCAATCATTTGATGCGCGTCAATAATGACTTATAGACTTATATTACTGAACGTACAATAGAATATGCGTTAGTCGCTGGTATGATATTAGATACAATCTATATTTCATTATGCATTGAAAAAAACAGTTGTTTTCCCTTCCAAGTGTCTTTATTAAAAAAAATGAATAAAAACGATCAAAATAGACGGCACTCAGTTTGTGAAATACTTTATAATATCAATGATAAATGCGTGACGTAGGAAGTCAAATTGAAAAAGTAAAAATAACTTTACATGTTTGAAAGAGATTCCGAAAGATTGATGCATGCATTAAAACAGCTCACCTGTATTCGACTTTCTTCACACGGCCACGTATTTTATTCAAGAAAAAGTCCGTAAATAGGGTACGTAATTCAAGGTTGTACATAACCTTGTTTGGCGCCCGCCGGGGGTTCTTCAATCACTCGGTATTTCTTATTCACATTCCCGATTCGTAAAAAAATAAACATAGTAAAAATACTGTTCGTTTAAGAACAGAAGTTATACTTTTATTTCTACATTGATAATAATATCAATTATTTTGCTGTCAGGAATTCTTTAATTTATTTTCATTGCAGCTTAAAATATAATAAGAATTAAGTAGAATTTGAATATGGGTAAAATTAAACATTAGACTATTTACTCCGAGCATAGACTCGCGTCATCAGCTGTATTTGAAAATACCCCTAACGTACGCATTTTCTCGTAAACTCTGAATAACTCCGAGCGAAATAAAATCCATAAATTATTTACTCCCTCTTTCTCTCGGCTTTTTCTCCCCCTCGGGCCCTCGCACGCACGTCCGCTTTTCATACTCCCTCTCTCCCTTTCTCTTACCCCTCTGTCCTCTCTAAAATAAATATCGCTATTCCCTCTCCTCCTTTTGGCCGTTTCCCCTGACGCGCGGGCGAAAGAGCGAACGGGTTCGCACACGCCGGACTTACGCACATATTTTCCCATTACGCGAACGTCCGCGGCAGCCGCGTGTGTGTGTGCATGTACATGTGTGCACGCCGCAAACTGCAAATATATCCCAGCCTCCGCGCGCTCGCTTTTCTTATTTTTATCCCACTCTCGCTCTCTATCTCGCTCGCTCGCCCGGTATATATAGTTGCAGGGCGCACCCTCTCACTTTCGCCACTGCGCACCCCGCGTTGAATATATATATATATATATATGTGTGTGATGCGGAGAGGAGGGGAAAGAGTCACTGGCGGGCGGTGGTGTGCGCGCAGGTGAGCCTGACAGCGCCCGCTAGCTTTAAATATACAATGCTTGGCTTTTGCGTCCTTTCACCGTAAGACTTCCACCCCCTCCGCCCCGTTGCAATGAAAATGATCAATGGCCTGACTTGCCACAGCGCGTTCTTTATCATTCCGAGTTGTTCGCCTATTTTTGGATAAAGAACTTAAAATAGAACTTGATGGATATCTTGCAATGTGGCTTTCTGCCGCACGATTTTCGATGCAACCTTTAGCTTATTTTATTTTGGTTGTACGTTGAAGAGATTTTAAATAGTCACAGTTAATTCATTTACAGCAGTCTTTATTCGTTTACAGTATTAATATTATTTGATTTTTACAAAATAATTGATGGAAATGTATTTATACACAAAATAAATACGTAACTAATTCTGCTGGTCACAGCATTGATTTAAATTCAAAATGGAACTTTCATTTTATTACATTTTATTTGTTGGGGTGTGGCTGTATTTTGATATCTTCAACATCTTTCAAACAAATGGAGTTTCGATACTACTTGTTAGGTATGGAAAGACGATGGAGCGAATTAAATCAATAAGTCGCGTAAAATATATGCAACAACCCGGGCTCGAATTCTCCCCAGATCCGAAAGACTGGTGCTCTAGCCACTGAGCTATCGTTACGAGGCTTGATCGAAAGCCTCGCACGCATCTTCTTCTTGTCATTGTGCTGACGTGTTAGAGCTCAGATAACAGTCGAGCTAAGCCCGTCACATGCTACAAGAAAAGTTGTTTTTTGCCTAGCGGGCTGAAAGTAAGTACCGCTTTCGCTCCCGGCACCCGATCGCAAAGGTCGTATTTTCGGCCTCGCCAGGCAAAAAATAGTACACGCACCACGGGAGAAAATAAAGAATGCCTCAGATCGCATGTTTGTCACCCGAGCCCAAGACTAGTTACATGCGATCAGGGCCATTCTTTAGTTTTCCTCCCTAGATGCGTAATATACTATTTGATATTTGATGTCCGAAGAAAAGTTCGCAGCATTATATTCTGTAATATTGTATTTTTGTATACTATATATTATCTACTTTCTTTTATCACCCATAAGATTATAGAAGGGAATTATACAGATTAAACGCAATAAGTTCTTCATTTGACGTTTCCACGTAAACTTACTCTCTAAAGTTGAATTAGTGAGAATCGCACCACCTACGAAATTAGTGGAAAAAACTACTAGTTTATTAGTGCATATTCACTATTTCATTAGTAGTTTTAAAAAAATACTATACATATACGAGTGAAATAGTGTATATGCACTAATAAATTAGTATAAGTTTTTTAATTTGAAAATTATTACTTATGTCGACTGTAGTATACTATTCACTGATAAGATAAAGGAAATGTCACTGTTGTTTCAGAAAAAATAGATTATATAAATAAAATTCAACTCATGTTGGATGACAATACCACTTATGTGAAAATTAGGAATCCACATATCAATAGACTACAAGATAAATTAAAAGA
>JAPYZP010001868.1:0-37459 GCA_030522985.1 Torymus sinensis | reverse complement strand
ACTTCAACTTATTGTTAAAGATACAAATCAAATTGCCAAGAATCTAGTTTTATGATTTTTTTATGTATATATTTAATATTCTAGATTCAATAATAACCAGATTCTATATCAGGTATTCTATTATTTAAATATTTTTTATTAATTTTTTTTTCAGGGCGGGGGGGCTGCGCCCCCCCCCCCACCCTTTCCGCCCCACCCTACTCCCACCCGTCCACCTTCCAACTATCATTATAAATATGCAGAAATAAATAAAATAAAAATATGGCGGATTTATGTCACACGAGCTATAAAATAGTATACGATATTCGTGACTTAAGTGGCCCATTATTACACGGCGTTTACCTCACGCCGTGCAATAATAGGCCACTTAAGGCACACGTATCGTAATGTACTATTTTATTTTTAATTTTTAAATATACACGTATAGATATTTAAAACCCTAATTTCTTGTTTCTGGTTCTTTTTATTATTGTGAGCTAGGAATATCCTTTCCTTTTTATTGAATGTAGGGTAAATGATATAGGTACTTCAATATCGAGATTCAAAAATATTGTTAAGCCGCTATTATTACATTTCTATTAAAACGACTGTAATAAATGTTCTTTTTTAATCGTGTGTTAAGGGTTTATACCCGTAAATATATCTAAAATAAAATAAAATAAAATAAATGTATCTGCAAGCATGATGGAATATAGTGAAATTAATACAAATATGAGTGAAAAGAACTGTAGTTTATCATAGAAACTTCCAAAATGTACATCAAATCTGAATACGATGCTTATACTCAACTTATGTCATATTATTTTGTACTTTTTAAGTATTTTGAATTATAGTAAAAATATTTAGTTAAATTATTCACTATTAATAAACTTAAATTAGTTTCTATAAACTGAAATATATGTATCTTATGAAATTTATTTCATTTATTAGATAATATTCTCTGGTACAGTTTTATCTTAGTGGGCTCAAAAGATTGTCGCTTATATAAACTTGCGCACTCTAAAAGTAATCATGATTGCCCCGAAAATTTTGACAGCTCTCCAATGTCAATGAAATAGATATGGTAGTTCAGCTGATAATGAATAATCTATAGTTTGACAAAGAAAACTTTGGAGTAAAGGTTTTAATCGATCGATCAATAGCTGCAGCGCGAAGAAAAGCGAGTCACGTAGTTGATAAATGGTCAGACTTTAATCATACACATACAAATTTGTAGTAGTTTTATGAGATGAAGCATATGGTAATTGTGCCAAGCTATAGGTAGCATCGGAAAAAGAGCATAAACATCGCAATTTGCCAAATGGGCAACCATTGACAGATCCAGTGCTTCGCACCACTTTAACTAAACTGTTGCTCGATTTGTTGCTAAAACAAGTAAAATTGCTCAATGATTTATTGACTCAAGCTAATAAAATCACTCAATAATATTATAGCTTCTAAAAATCCAAAGTCCAGGCATTATGGAGCATCAGTCTTTGAATTTTCGTGTGGCTGCAGGCATATTGCAAAAAAATTATGGATGTGCACATGCTGCATGCGTACTAACGAAAATGAGTTTCACTCCTGGTGCAGAAATACTCGATATGAAATTGTATAGGGAACAAAATGAGTCTTTTGAAATTAAAATGGGATGAAAAATGAGAAAAATTTATGAATTTTTTTAATTTTTTCAATTGGCGAAAAAAAAATTGTTTTTACTTAAAAAATCCTTTTTTTTACATTAATATTGTTTCCCAAATTAGAGCTACTTTAAGGCAATAAAAGATTAAGTTAGCTGTATAACGATTGTCATACTTTACCGAATAGTTGGGTAACTATAACCAAATTCTTCGATTTAGATTATTAAATACAAATCGGTTTATTTAACTTTCTGCTACACAATCACCTTTACCTTTCTTATCTCTTTCCAGCATATATTACCAGCAATATATTACCGACATGGAATCTGTTTAAGTGATGTGACTAAAATGATGCGATCTTTTAAATAACTTACGACTAGATGGTATTTCGTCGCTTCTGAACCATAAGGTGTTATTAGGGAGTCCAGTTGAAAAAGACGTTACCTAAGCGTCCAGTTGAAAAAGGCGTTATCAAGCGGAGTCCAGTTAAAAACGCGTTATTTTGAAGTCTGCTTGACAAAGGCGTTAAAGAAGGTCCGGTTGAAGAAGGCTTTATCTCGCGCAACGAGTTTTTCGCTTCTATTTACTATTTTATTTGTTACCTTAAAAAATGACTGTTTAATTTTAACACATTCTGGAACTTTCATAATAATGAATCACCTTTTATTTTTTATGAAGTTACTAGAGGTTTTATTCGCCATCGGTTGTAGTATAAATAGAAACGAAAACATAATCGCACGAGATAACGCCTTTTTCAACCGTACTGCCCGATTTTAGTACAAACACACAAAATCTCTACGTTCTTTAGGAAAAAGTAGTACATACGTCATAGGTTTATAGAAAAATTTTTTGCGTTGGCAATATATGGGGATATCCAACAGCTATATGGTTAGGCAAACAATATACTATTTAATTTAACATACAGAGTTTACAACGATAGATTAGAATCTAATATTCGAAGCACAATATTATATCGTCATCGCCTCTTTTTTCTACACTTAAATAAATATTTTTTAATAATTTCGATATCTTCTATAAAGACGTACAGAACGAATAAATTAACGTATCTCAATGTTGGTAAAACGTCTTGGCGGCTTAGTATGGTCTAAGAATAAATAATGACTTTTTTTATCTGATTGGCTGCTCTCTATTTTACTATTTTATTTTAATTACTATGTATATCAAGAACTGGAAATTCCTTGAAACAGGAGAGTGGTCAATACTGGGAACACTTTTTGTGAACAAAAATAAAACTTTTGATTTTGTTAAATAATAAATTATTATTATTATTATAAAATATTTTGCTCATTTATAAAAATCCACCGTGGATCATTTTCTTTTATTAAACATTAATTTTCTGCTGAATTTGCTATGGGCGAGTCCAGTACTGAGCAACTTTTCCCTACGTATTAATAATTTATAAAGAATATGAATTCAGACAATGGCTCCTTAATATAAGTGACATTCTACTAGTAAACAATTTTAAATAACACAATGGAATCATAAAAGTTGAAAAAAAATCTCATTAACATACAATATTTTATTTATTGCGTTATGTAGTAATGTGATCAAATGGAATGACGTAGATGTTTGAGAAAAAAAAGAGTTTAGTAATTAGCATGAAAGGAATATTGCAGATCTTATTAGAATTGATCTCGTAGAAATAACTGTAATTACAAAAATATTCAATACAGTTTTATAATTTTAAAATTGTTATATTGAATAACAATATATATTTGGTCAGGCAATATCTATAGATATACAGTCCAACTTGAATTGCTAACTTTGAACTCGAAAATCCCCTTCAGGTTGGTAAGTTTAATTTTCTTTTAATTCTTGTTTATACAATCTCTAAATCGTGAGATAGGTAGGTTTCTTGTAGGAGGCAATTCCCATATATAACCATTAGTATCCTTCTTTACAAAATGCATACAAATTTAAGTTTGTGTTCGCATATGAATCATTTGCGTCGTTTATTAAAGCAATTTCCATTCAATTTTAACGTGATGCGATACCCACGCTATTACTCAAAATTGGGTTCCTGTTTTTCTCATTCAATTTTTAATTTTAAGAAAAAACTCTTTGATACATTCTAGTTATTTATTAAACTTAAAGCGTGTCAGTTTTTTTTCAAAAAGTTTAAAATTGAAATACAAAAACGGGAACCCAGAATTTTGTATAATAGTCTAGGTATCGCACATTACAGCAAGACCGAAAGATTTGAATTCGTTTCCGTTTTTTTCGACAATAATAATAAGAGTCACATTATTAAGAAAAAAACAGAAAATGAGAAAAGTTGTCAAAGTTTTTGCCTTTCTTTTCTCAAATTATAAGACTATTAGCAATACTTTTACATTTTTCATTTTTACGGAAATAAGTAGTAATAGCGATGAAGCTCTTACGTCTGTACAGCATATAATGTTTCTACTTATATGTAACCCATCATTTACATCATTTTTCATTAATTATACAAATATTCATTTTGTAATGCTACTAATTCGGTATTGCATTCTTACTAATATTTATTTATTTATTTATTGTGATTTCAATTATACAGGCAAAATTGCCTAATACAGTAATAATTTGCGATGCGATAAATGAAAATAACAAGCAAAATTATAATGTTTAAACAGTCTGTTTATAACGCGAGTAAAATGTATATTGAAAAAAAATTACCATGTGCTTGAGCAAACGTCTTAAATATATTCACGCGTAGATGAATTCGCGCGACATCTAGTCAAACGAAATATTTACGACTACTGCGACAATATAAGTAGTCAAGTGCATTGTTATGTCACCGATTTTTTAAACATGCGCTCGAGCTCAGATGATCCGCAACTTTTAGTAATTGGCAATTTTGCATCGCGGCGCAACGGAAAAGAATGGAAATTTCGACATGTTATGATCGGGCCTCGAGCCGTTAGCCGAACAGGCGACGGCTATTAGCCTTTCCTCGCAACACTGGCGAAGCAAAAAGAAGCGAAGCACTTGATTTGGATTCAAATTGAACACCTTCAATTGTCCGCCATACCTCATTTGATGACGTCACGAAGAAGTGAAAATGCCTGACGCAATCGGTACGCATGCGCGTAATCAAAGTCCGCGCGCTCGCACACATGCGCGTCGGGAGTGTCGGGACGGAGCGCGGCTGCACTGCCGTAGCGCACGAGCGCCCGCGCGCAGCTCGCGCAACGCGGATTACAACACACCGACAGCTCGGCTCTCGGCGGAGCAGGCGCGCGAGCAAGTGCGCGCGACGAGAGCGAGAGAGAGAGAGAGAGAGAGAGAGCGGGAGAGGAAGAGAGGGAGAGCAGGCACGCACGGCACGAGTGCGAGACCCGCGAGCCACGAGCAGCATGAGCAACAGCTAGCACGGGCTCAGGCAGGTAGTGCGGGCGCAGCGGCCAAGTCCCTCGCGCAGTGCAGACTCAGGCGCCGCGCCGCGAGAGCGAGTCAGCGGGAACGTGGCCGCCTTCCCCGTAGCTGCGGCGTAACATGAGAGCAGACGATTTCCCGCGGACGAGCAGCAGCAGCAGCGATCTAGCAGCGGCCGCGCGAGCAGCCGGAGCTGGCCGACGTGGGCAGTCGCGGGCGGGCTCCGTGCCTCTTTCTCTCGGGTCGCACCCGGCCGCGGGGAGCGTCCCCGCTCTGTCCAGGTAGCGGACAGCCCCGCTGGCGCAGCCTCGGCCGAGAGCCGGTGCCGCGTGCGCGAGGCCCCACAGCACAGCACCGATGATGGGCTACGACATCAAGTGGATCATACCGAAGCTCAGGACTCCCTCGAGCCTCTGGAACATCGCCAGCAGCATAACCTTCGTCGCCGTCGGCTTGTTCTCCAAAATCATCATGGGTGAGAGTGAGGGCCACCTGTGCTCGCGCACGACACCTGCAGGCTTTTTCCTTTCTCGCGCAGCTCGCAGCTCATTGCAGACCATTTTCTTTCTTGCTCGTTAATCCTCTTGCTCACTCACTGCATGCATAACCTTATCTCTCGCCATCTCTTTCTCTCTGACCTAATGATTTTCAAGACAATACCAAGGACGTGCTATGCTACTGCGTCCGCTCCTACAAGTGCTTAGTCATTTCAAACTCATCGTGCTGCGCGTTTTTTTCCCATTTTTCCGTGTTTACTAATCGATCGACGTGCTTTTTTCCCATTTTATTAGCCACACTTCTTCCTTTCAATTCAACTGCAATTGAAAGAGATACAATCAAACTCCCTTGATTCTTCTCATTTAATAAAATTTATTACTCTTTGTAGAGTGGTTAAACAAAACTACAGTGTACAACAAGCACATAATTGAAAAGGCCTTGAATTCACGACCAAAGGATGTTCCTTTGATCACCGTTTCAAATCACCACAGTTGTTTTGATGATCCTGGTATTTGGAGTAAGTATATCAATGACATAAGATACAACCCAACGTCATTCAAAACAGCTGAATGTTTACATTATTACATTTTGTAGGTACTTTGAATCTCAAGCATTTGCTGAGTCGACGAAGAATGAGATGGTCATTGGCGGCTCACGATATTTGTTTTACAAATGTGTGGCATTCTTACTTCTTTATGCTTGGAAAATGCGTGCCAGTGATTAGAGGTAATGGAGTTTATCAAGAAGCAATTGATTTCTGTATTGAGAAACTTGCAAATGGTGATTGGGTACATGTTTTTCCTGAAGGGAAAGTTAATATGGTGAAAGAAAACATAAGGTACACTTCAAAAATATTATTATTCAAGTATTCATTTGAATGAAATTTTAAGATTTCTTTATATTTATAGATATAAATGGGGAATAGGCAGATTAATTTTTGAATCACCTGTAGTGCCAATAGTTGTACCAATTGTTCATCTAGGCATGGATCAAGTTCTTCCAAACGAACCTCCCTACATGCTCAAGACAAACAAAAAAGTAACAATGTATTATGGGGAACCAATAGATTTTAGTGATATGATAGAAAATTTAAAAAGATCAAATGCTGATGAAGGAGTAGTTCGAAAAGCTATTACTGATCGTATTCAAGATGAACTTCAGAGGTGAACAAAGAATTTATTTGTTACACTTGCTATTTTTTATCATGTGTTCATTACTTAAAACATTTGTTTTGTATCTCTAGATTAGAAGTATCAACAGAAGAACTACATGCACGACTTTGACACAAAAGTAACGGCTGGCACTCTCGTCAGCTTTAGCCATGAAAATGGGCACAAAGCATACTATGTGAATACAAATACTATCTTGCTGAATGAAAACTGTAAAACTATAGTTCTAATACTTTAGATAATATTTTACAACACGGAGGAATTTATAGATGACTTCAATTTATTTTTATATCGAGAGCGTCTTTTTAATCAAATTGCCGGAGTGTGCAGGAAAAATGTACAAATTATAGAACAATAAGAACTGTTGTTTCAGTTCCTTATGTATAGAGCAGTGATATTTGCTTTTATCTAAATTTCCTGTACTTATTTCTATCAACCGGCTACATCTTCCAGAATATGTTGGCACGAAATATGTAAATATTTTTAAATGGAGATTTCTATTTATGCAATGAATATGAACAATAAAACGCAACAGAGGATATCATCAATTTTGTAAAAATATTAGTAATCTGTTAGAAAAAGATTATAGTATTGGCTTAAACTATTCAGTCATAAAGTCAATACTATATGTTTTCTAACATAGTGTACATAATGAATGAAACTAAACTGAATTTATACGTATACTATGTATTTATTGCGCAATGCGACTGAATATTAAATGCCTTTCCTAATATTAAGTAAACTTTTTTTGTCTTTTTAGTCTTTTTATTGGATTGTCATCATAGAAAAGTTTCAATTAAATAATACTGTTTATAATGAATCCTTATGTAACACAGAGAGATTATTTATAGCTACGCGTAGTAAAGCGTGCATATTCTAACTTTGGCATAATTTAATTGGCGAAATAACCATATCGTTAGTTGCATCGTGCATTTGTGTGAATCTCGCAAAATTGACCTTCCATTAAATTGTGGTAAAAGCGAAAAAAAAACGATGCGAGATTTTATAAATGTTATATTTTGTCTTTTTTAATAAAATATAGAAGATGTATTAATATTTTATTCTTTTTTTTTAACATTAATTAATAATGCTATATATCTTTTCCTAATACGGATATTTTAAAATATCAATCCTAAAGCATTTCGTAAAGGAATGGAGGGAAGAAGGAAAATAAATTTTTAGACGAATATTTATGATATAAATAATTATATTTATAACTATCGATATCACAATAACTGAATTCGATAACTAAATCGAGTTTTAAACGGTTAATAGTAAACTTTAAAATTTTCATAAAACATTAATAAGAGTCCAATAGAATTAGCTTAAAATCATAATAAATTAATGAATCTCATAGGCTTCAATATACTTGGAAGATTTCTATAATCGTATAGGTAACATTTTGGTTTTTACGCATATTTCTTTATATTGGATACTTCTTTATATAATAACTTACTATGTGTGTATTTATACGATTATAATTATATGATTTTTTTTTACACAATTTGTTTATATATTTTTATATAGTTTCAAGAGAAACGCTGCACATTTTTCAATGGCCACAAACGCTCACACTCTTCATTGCCCTGTTATTAACAGGCTGTTATACAGCTGGCAAAAAGTTATATTACAACATTAATGAAGATAGAAATTCCTTTGCATATCATTTCCTATCTATGTACAAAAATTCTTTTTTGTAATTAATTCCATAACTTCCATGTTTGGATGACCTATTTCATTTTACAAAATGTTAATCTACTGGTTTCCATCACTGAAATCAACAATTGAAATAAATTATACACACAAGACATTTAAAAAACTACACTTTTAAAATTCTAATTAAAAAATCTTATAGCATCCAAACATAGAAGATGCAAAAACTCGATATCTTCAAGAATATTAGTGTATACGAGAACATCCGTTATTATTCTACAAGAACATATGATTGTAACAATTTACATTGTTACTTCTCATAGTTTTGTGTATGTAACTTTATATTATAGTGCACGATTATTTTACTCTAAAACTCGTTAACTGCAGGACTTTCTAGATTTTCTGATTGAAGGTAGGCCTGATACTGAAGTTAACTCTACTTTAACAAAAGTTTGGTTCATTCTGAAGTCACAGCACGGTGATGAATTTCAATTAATTTTTCATTTAAGAAAACGTCAATTTAAAATTCACTCGTACAAAAAACTTATATCAATACCCTTGTATTATACTAGATATATAACGTCAATGAGAGTTTATCATAGTACAGTGAAGAACATTTTGAATGAGATTTTATACACTTGAGAGACGGATATTTTTAAAATCTGAAATTGGAATGTTGACTAAACTATTTTTTATATTAAATGTTTTTAGTAAGTAAATAATGTCAATGGATGCCATTGGCGACGCTACGAAGATTCGCTTTGTTAAACGAAGATATGCTCCCTAGCAAAGCAGAACGTTCGTTTGATAATGATGGTTTTGGTGCAGTTATATTTGTAGTTACTGGCATCGGTGGTGGCGGAGGGCACAAGTCCTTTTTGAAATCTTTGGAACTATTTGATTGCACTTCAGTAGAACCTATAAAAGTTTTAAATTGAAAAGCCAAATTAATCGTCATATAATTTACAGTGTGAAATAGGAAAATTAAATTTTTGAAACATCATGTGTGAAGTTCATTTTTACTGACTAGACACGCAAAGTGAACGAAAATAGTACAATACGATACATGTCTGACGATCATATACGCACACGCGTATCGTATACTACTATGTTCTTTTGACTGAACTTTGACTTTTGGTGAGACGAAAAAATTTATTTCGGCCAGTAGCATGTATATTTACATTTATATCTACTAGTCTCCGAAGTAAATTTACGCACGTTCGAAAAGCACAATTCAAACTGTCCACACTGGTTTTAAAATAGTACATTGTGCAATAAGGGGAGAAAATGAGCTATTTCAAGCGAGGGTGAGTTGTTCAGCACGAGTTGGAGTCGAAGGTGCCCGAAACGAAGATGATAATGCTGAAGACACTTCACCCAAGTCTGAAATAAGCTCTTCTTCCCCTGTTACACACCGTATTTTTTAACGAGTGCATGAGAGGATCTTTTTGTATGCATGAAAGTTTGGGTAGGGGATCGTGCATTTAGAGTCATGTACAACCCAGTTACAAATCATTGCATTTTTAGTTTTCATTTGAATAGCTTATTTTTCAAATATGGACGCCTTGAAAACTTTAAAGTCAGCTATACTTATATGCACCTAAACAGGTCAAAAAGCCATAAAATGTATATAAATTTCACAAAGATTCGTTGTAGCGGATAAAATTTGTTTTCTCCACGGAACAGTGAATAAATTTATTTTTGTGAAAAAATAATACATTATATGCAACAAGGGAATAAAGTTGCAATATATTCCCGCGGTGGGTTTACTGCCCGAGCGAAAATCGCGTAGTAATCACTCGCGGGAATAATCGACCTTACTCCCGTGTTGCATATAGAACTTTATTCCCAACTCAATTGTGTAATACAGTGGTATTGACTTGGAAAAGCGTGACTACTCGAAACAACGTTTTTAAATATGTCGCGATGTTATATAACGCGGTGTATAATTTATATAAAAATTATATAAATTAAATATTTTATATAAAATGTTATATAGTTAATTAATGAAAATAATAGTAAATTATGTGACAAGGGAGTAAATTCGCAGATTATTTATGTTTATTGTGGCCACTTTATATTTATGTGTTATAATTTGGTTAGTTTTAACCAAATTCACTATAAACAAAAAATTAAACGATGTTACTGTATTCTATACGAGACATAAAAGTACTTTACGTCCCGCATTTACTTTATGTCCAGCATATGCAGAAATATAGTAAAATATGGAATCAAGCGCTACTTTTGTCATGTTTTTTTAAGTTTGCAAAGTGGCCATTATAGTAGAGATGGGAATAAACTGTATTTAAGTTTTATAATTTTATTAGTTTCATTCAAATTCATTATAAATGTGAAAATACAAAAATCTACCATGTATCTATTATATAAGGAAAACATAGTATTTCATTCGCGCTAAACACGGAATAATATTTATTCTTGGGGCTAAAGAGGGAATAATATTCATTATTCCCACTAAACAGGTAAGAATATTTATTCTTCCCGCTCAACAGGAAATAATATTTATTATTCCCGCTTAACGGAGTATAACATTTTTTATTCCAGCTAAGCAAGGAATAAAGTGTTAGAGAGAATAAAATGCTACTTTTGTCATGCTTTTTAGGTCAATAAAGTGTCCACTACCGTAGAGTCGTGAATAACATTTTTTTTCCCGCGAAATTGTGAAAAAATGGATTTTTTTCATTATTTCCCAAATGCGACTCGGAATGCCCGATTTTCTATCCGCTTTTCAGTCGTAAAAAAGACCCGTTTCGTGCACGTGTTGAAAAAAGATAATATGTGCAACGCGTGCGTGTTATAAGTGATTTTAACGTGTGTACTTATAAACTTTCATACGATAATTATCTACTTTACATACGTGTTGCATAATGTACAATTACTATATCTAATTATGTGCAAAATATAAGATGCAATAACTGCAATTAGGAAAAAGTGAGATAGAATAATTGAGAGAAATTTGTGTCTAAAAACGTCAAAATTAAAATAATATATAATAAATGCAAAAAAACTACAATATAATAATTGAGAAGAATAGTCTACTAAAATAATTACGATATGAAAAATAAAATCATGAATAAACAATAGAAATATAATGATAACATTACAGCATTAATATATTTCATTATTCTACTAAAATAACTAATAACAATAATTTTTATTAAAAATTTTATTAGAGACCTGTCAAATGACCTACGTGACACCACTGATTGCAGTCTATGCCATCAACTCTTATGTCCAGCTTTTTGAGTGTAAAAATAATGAAAGTTAATATCTTTAAAATATTACATAGTTAAAATTATTCAACCTACCATGAGATGGTGGTGTGAGAGTACCAACACTAGTAGCTGTTGATGTGCTTGTTGGGCTATCAGACCTTTCTGGACTTTTACCATTAATTTGTTTTGTCCCATTTGTACCCAATTGACTTGCTGAACGCTCCTGTGCTAATTTCTGTTCTTTTTTCTAAAAAGTTATTAGGAGTTAAACAAGAAGTATAAGAAATATCAGGCCAATTAACTATTTCGTAATAAGGAACTTATAATAACCAAACGTGTTCTTATACAAATTACAAATTGAATTACTCGTCAGTAAATATTTTATAATAAACATATTACTAAGGCAGTGGGAGTGAAAACAAGAAAAAAGTTAAAGCTAAGTTTAATGCTATTCTTCTATTTCATTTGTCTATTTTGTCTTCTGCCGAAAAACAATAAATATATATTTTCGGTAACGTTAAGCATGAAAACATCTCAATAGTTGATTTAATTTGAAAATTAAAGATGAAACATACCAATTTATGCTTCCTTTTTTTCATTTCTTCCTCTGAGCTCATCATTTCTTGAACCTTAACTAATCTTTTTTGATGCCTAGCTACTTTCTGTTCGCCTTTCAGTCTTGATTCGGCCTTGTTCGTGGCTTCCAAAAGCGCATCCTTCAGGTGACTACTAAGTTTAAAGTGTGGTTTCTCGACCACACTAGCATTGGAGCGAGCGTTCCGTCGCGCCGCTTCGAAAAAGGGATGTTCCATTAATTGAGCAACTGTCGGAAGATCTTGCTTCAAGGCCTCGAGAGATAAAATAACTTCTAAAAGATTTTTCAATTTTGAATCACAGTGCGGTAGATCGGAACTCCCAATTGTAGCTTCTAGTAGAGGCCTACCAAAGGCCATTTCATATAATACATGTCCAAAAGCGTATACATCTACTTGAGTCTATAATTTAAATTTATTCTATGAGTATATTTACATTTTTATATTTGATTTTTTGATTGATACATGTATTTATTTATAATATAGTGAAATATATAAATATATATGAATAGCTGATGAAAATCAAATTAAATAAGAATTAAAAAAAAACTTACTGTTGCATGGAGTTTCCGCCTTTGAACCACATATGGTCGATAAAATGCTGGTAAACCTAAAAGACCGTTTTCTATATCTAAAAGTTTTGCTCCAGTAGGAGTTAACAAAACATTTCCTGTATGTAAATGTCCATAAGGTAAGCCTTTTTCATGGAGGAAACTAAGTGCTTCTAGAATCTAAAATTTAATAACAAATATATTTATTAAAAAATTATTATAATTGTAAGAACTTTTAAATAAAATGCTTAGACGACATACTTGATACGCATAGTTAGCGATTTCAGTTACAGTTAATGCTTTAGTCTGCTTAGGATTTCCATATTTTTTAATAAAAGGTTGTTTAGGCTTAGTATTACATAAAACATCTCGTAAAGTACCATCAGGATGAAAATTACGGATCATTAAGGAACCATTTTCAGATACATGTTGATGTACAATTGGTTCAATATAGCTATGTTTCAGGCTTCCAAGACTCTTGAAAACTCCTTGCATATCTTTGTCTTGTAAATGTTTATCTGGCCCAAATTCAACCCATGCAAGAAGCAATTCCTGCTTAGGATTTTGCCTATTTTTGACTGTGTAATAGTGTTTTCTTAACCGCCATCCCATGTCGGGAATGGCCTTACCAACTTCAAAGTTGGCATCACTACGCAAAGCTAGTGACACTTGTTGTAATGCTATTTCTGTAAAACAAGCAAGAAAATGTAAAATATTAGTTGGTAGTATTTAATTTGTTTAGTACTTTTGTAAACTTATTGTTCTGCTTACCATGAAGGGGTGCTGTATAATTTTCAGGATCTAGGAATTTTTTCATAGGCAACGACGATGCCAAAATCGGATTCATTAGGACTATGTTTAAGTAATTCTAAAATGGGAAAATAAATTTTGAGATAATGTTAACTGACTAAAAAATATTGAGTATTGATGGTATAAAGTTACCTGTAAAGAAGCTTGTCTTTGAGCTATAAAGTCTGGTTCCATATTACCAATGATTCTTTTGGGTGGCAATGGCAGGTTAATGCCAGACGCAGATAAAGCCTGATGCAGTTGAACAAAGTCATTGTAACGTCTGCAAACTCGCCAAGATTTATCAGGTAGTGGTCCTCTTTGTGTCCTGATCACGTACTCCTGAAAATGCACAAGTCATCGTTAGCAATGTCCCTTGTCTATTTTTAGAAGGCTACCAGGGCAGCCTTGAACTCCTGAATAATTCATCGCATTGACCAAAATAACATGCAGAAATGAAGGATAATTGGAGCAGTATCAGGTTAAAGCATGGAAAAGTCCGATCGAGATAGATATAGCAGGCGAGAAAGGAGTAAGGGGCGAGAGGTGCAGGGAGATATAAGTAGAGAGAGACAGAGAGAGTGAGAGGGAGAGAGAGAGAAGATAGTGGTTGGCCGCTATGTAGATACCGTGTGCGCGTCGATAGTCCGGGCATTCTCGATAACGCTGATGAGTGTCTCGGTGTCGTCTAGCAGCACCTTATTCGTGTATCTCTTCTGGAAGAGAGCCATTGATCATGTTAATCGTGGCGGCGGGCAGCAGCCGCGGCCGCGCAGGGCCCGCCGACGTACTGCGGGGCGAGCTGCGTCGTACACTGTCGTCCGTCGCGTGATTTCCGCGCGGCGCCATGCATGACGCGCCACGGATTCATCTCAGCACATATTACGAGCGATTAGACGGGGAGCGCGGGCCCGCTACTTACTGCACACGGCTGACGACTCGACACTCTGCCTGTCCGTTCGCACCGCCCGCTATAGGTATATACTCGGCTGTTCGAGCGCCAGTAGTGCACTTGGGCTTCTGCTCCGTTTTTCGCCTCGGCTCTGCGGCAGCCGAGAGAGTAGATACACTGTAGGTGTAGAGACGTCGACTTTTGCCGTTCGCACTTCCCGTCCGCAGAGATCACTGTCGTCGCTTGACGTGCGAGAGGCGACACTCGGCCTTGTCTGCTATCTCTTTCTCCACTGCACTCAGCAATGCACTTGCTAATGCTGCGCCCTGCGCGCTGCGCGTCTCACAGCACTACTACGTCGCTGCATACGTCCGTCTCACTCGCACACTATATCTATACTGCTATGTATACTCTCGCGGCTGCGGCCTGCGCTTTCAACATATGATATGACTGAACACGGGAGAAGGAAAATAAACGCGCGCATGCGCTCTCGCCTCTTGCTCCACTGCCGGGAATATCTTCCTACTCTCTTTCTCTCCATATATAACTTATACATATATAGATATGAAAGGCTTCGTCAAAATTTCTATACGGTGTTGATTGTTTTGCATACGCGGCTCTCCTGCCCCTTGCTTGTATTGCGTACTTCCCCATGCGTAAGTATAATATTCCAACCTTCGTAGAAGCGATTAGAATTAAAAATATATTGCCTGAAATGACGACATATCCGGATATCCATTATATTATTATGTTATTCCTAAATCTGTAAAAAATAAAATATCTTATCTTCCAGTTAAGCTAATAGAACACGGTTAATTCTTATCGCTCATATATTTATCTATATTTCAGCAGAATTTAACTCATAGTACAGTTGCTGAAAGTGTTGCATTCTCTGTAATAAATAGTTAATAACTTAGACAAAAATTATTCAAGTAAAACAATAACACTCTTTTCTTAACAAACTTTTTAGAATCCTATAAGTAGAGTGATTTACCATTATGTTTTTTGAATATTAACAATTTCATGGTTAATAGAAAATTATAGTTGGTTTATAAATATATATAACTGACATTTTTGTATTTTCCGTTTTATTCTTTTTACATTTTTCATTCTTGTTAATTATCTAGCTGTCACCGGATGTTTTCGTGTTCATTTATTACATATAGTAGATGATAGTAATATTTATACTGTAAAAACGTAAAAATCAATAAAATATAATGACAAACTTGATGTAGGGGTCTGTAATAAATCCGACCTTCCTTTGATTAATTTAAAGTGCATAAAAAGTACTACTTTATTAATATTCTAATTGTGGTCTAACCATTGATAAATGTTTGAGCTCAAGCTTTAAAAAAATATTGGAAGAAACACCAGGCATAATTCCGTTATTGAATAAAAGAAATCGTAAATCGTTTATTTAATTTCAGCATGTCTATTTTACAATCGATTACCAATTTATTTTTCTTAAAGTAATAATGATTTGTAACAATTTTATAAAAGTGTTTCGGACAATGAACGATTTGGCAATGCATGCAATCTGCTAATGCGTTTGAGCGAGTTTTTCTCCTATAAACATGCTGCTGTAATCTGGCAAAAAGCCACAGCTATTGTCCATATTTCGTCTCAAAATGTTTCGTTAAAAAGCCCAGGACGGTCAAGGATAATCACTGTTTTATCATGGTCATCAAAAGGCTGCGTCCTATATATTTTTTTGTTGAAATATCACTAGCCCCAATAGATACTTATATTGTTTCAACATCAACAAAACCGATGTCTCTAACATTCCATCATTTTCCAAGAAATGGTAGACTTATATATAAAGCTTTGCGTTTTCATTTAAACGCGAGATTTAAAGTATCAAATATTACAATAAAATTATAATTCAGCTTTTAGATCAATGATAAAACTTTAAAATTGTATATTCATATGAAATAAATTTACACTTGTAAAACATTGCACTTATTGCTATATATAAATTTATTTCATATTTTCAAGTATATATAGATTAATTTCGTAAAAAATTTATATTACAATTATCTGAAGAATTTTAACAGCTTGCAGCTTCGTGTTATCTTAATGAGCAAAAAATTAGTCACATCAAACGTATGGAATATTTCGTAAAACTGAACCGAAAAATAATTATTGTTATTTTAATATATTAGTACTCCTGTGCGAATGAATAGTTTGAAAATTTTTTTATTATTATTTCCCCATTCCTGTATGGACAACAAATAAACGTAGGCAATCGTAATAAATCATATGAAACTATAGCAAATCGTAAGGAACCGTAGAAAACCGTGATAAAAAAGCCTTATATTTCGAATAATTTGCAGTGTTAATTCGCATGGCTTTCTACGATTTTATACGTTTTTGTACGATTTTGTACGATTCCTACATTTATTATTTCCACTCAAAAAATTTGTTATATATCCGAAAAATTTATGAATCTTAATAAAACGTATGAAAACATATAAACCGCATTAATCCGTACATAAATGTAAGCTAGATAACGTAGGAAATCGGTAAGATTCTGTAAAACTTACAGAAATATACGTTTTTATACACTTTCTTACGTTTTCTTCTGCTTTCTTACGTTTCAGTTTCTAGCGACAAATTAAAGAAAATTTATAAATCATATAAAAACGTATAAAACCGTACAAAAACGTACAGAAACCCAGATGAAAATTTTGTTTACAGATAATAATTATTAACTATTCATAAAAGACAATAACTCTTAGAAAAAAATAATAAAAAATAATAACAGTTATAAATGTCCAGATTTGGGACTGTCATAAATTTTTATTTTTATTTATTTACTACTTTCAATTATTTGTATTAGTTATTATTTTTTATTATTTTTTTTTTGAAGATCAATCTTTATGGCGATGACTAACTTTTGATAAAAAAAAATAAAGTCTAGATTTGGGAATATGTATAAAAGTTATTATTTGTTATTATTTTTTCTTATTAGTTATAAGCTAAGATGATTTTTGCTTGGGAACGTACGAAACCATAACAAATTTGTCCGAAAACCAACACTTTCCTACGGTTTTCTACAGATTCTTATGGCTTTCTACGGTTTGGTACGGCTTCCTACATTTCTTATTTCCATATGGGTTGCAAACTGCGTGTAGGTGAAAATAAAGTTTTAAAACATTATAATTGTAATATTTTTACGTTTTACGTATATTAAGCTAATCTAACATTTCTTATTTCATTTTACAACTATTATCAATAGTTTTTGGTTCAAGTATTATTTCGAGCTTTTCTTTCGTATAAAAAGTTCAGATAAAAAATTCGATCCTGATTGCACTTGTAAGCTCGAAAGTTTAATAAATATTTTGTAAGCTTCTAAATCTTTTCAGTTTACTAAACTCATGTATTGATTAGTAAATGTGGGTAGTTTCAGTACATTATCTTATCATTTGCATTATTTCATTTAAGTTTATTGGGAAAAAAAAGTAATCTTTTAACTACAATACGTTTGCACCACTAATATAATCGAAAAATTAACTTTGTTTTAGGTATAGTATTGACTATATTGTGTTTCACTATTTTTACTTATGATAATCACAAACCAATATTCATTTTATCGGCTCTGACTTTTTTTTTATTTTTGGAGTAGTGCATAAAGACTCATGAAGGGTTTCCAACATAAATAATGTTTTTAAATCACAATGTTGACTATATTGATGAATTTGAGCCGGAGAACATCCTTAATAATTATACTTACAATTTTATGCGAGAAGTTAAAAAGCAAATAAAAAAGTACACAATGTAGAAAAATATTGATTCATGTAAAACTATATTACTTGCTTGAAAACTTAGAGAATCTATAATACTAACAAGGAGAATACGACCTTTACGTTTCGATACGCGACCTTTGGGTTACGGATTTGTACCAAATTGAAATATCTTGTTTTAGAGTAAAAAAATATTAAACACCTGTTCCAGGATTTATTCTCATAGGCCTTTTTTCTCGAGATATGTGCCATGTTATCTTAAAAAATGCGTTATTTCTGAAAAAAGATGTCTCTTTTATTGTATGTAACTCTGCAAGTATTCCCGTTACATAAATCAGCGAAAGAATTATATTATGTATAAAAAACTTTATTTGAAGCACTGTTTCGACTAAAAATATCGGTTTTTCAGCAAGTTGTGAGAATCAAAGATAGTGTAAAAAAAAAGCGATTGAAAATTTCCCCGTTTTAAAGGATTTTAAGGGTACTATTTACAATCACTATTTTACACTATATCTTTAATTTCTAACAACTTTCCGAAAAACCGATATTTTTAGTCGAAACAGTGCTTCAAATAAAGCTTGTTATGCCTTCTATTATAATTTTATTCGTCCATTTTTGTTACGGGAATACTTACAGAGTTACATACAATAGAAGAAACATCATTTTTTAACAAAATAACGCATTTTTAAGATAACATATTTACTATCAAGTTAAAAAGATATAGTGTAAATAGATTTAAATATAATAATCTAAATCAAAGATACAAAATTATAGTAAATACAGGGTGTCCCATTTTAACTTGGACACATCAATAACTGTAAAAATATAAACTTTAGAAAAAAATATTTTAAATAAAAGTTATAGGGTTTCAAGTGAGACATCCAATCGTTACCTTGATCATGAATTTAACCATGACCTTCAAGGTCATTTGAAGGTCAAGTCGATTTTTTTAAATGGCAAGCCATAATTTCGATCCCGGCAATGGAAAGAACGGAAAATGTTATGCCCGCATGAGATCTTGACCATGATCTTGACCATGACCTTCAAGGTCATCTTAAGGTCAAGTCGAATTTTTTAATGGAACCTTGGACTTTTGACCTCGATATGAAAAGCGCTGAAACAATTAAATCCGAATAAGTCCTTGACCATTTTCAAAATTTGACCTTCGATGGTTATGATTAAGGTTAAATAACCTTATAAAATGTGATAATTAATTTCGATAATAATTAGCACGCACTGAAAAAACTGGCACACAATATGTCCGTATGGTAGTACGAGAGCGCTCTCTCAATTCGGCACATCGTATCTCCCACTTTTGGCACGATATATATGCCGATGTCAGAAAAACGTAACCTCAGTTCCGCTGAGGTGTACCAGATGCGCTATTAGGGGATATCAGTAGTGCCGTTGCGGGGCAACAGACGTGTCAAATCTGAGCACGATATATGTCTCTTGTCTGGTGTGTTAGACGTACTTACGTTTCGGGGCGTCTGATGTGCCAGAGTTTTCTCAGTGCGTGACCAACTAGTCAGAGTAAGGAATATCGGTTCCCAACCAAGGTGGTAAGGTAAGGTAAGGTAAGGAAAAGGCGTTCCCAACCAATTAACGTAAAGAATAAAGGTTCCCAACCAGTTACCTTTATTCCTTACCTTAATTGATTGGGAACGCTTTTTCCTTACTTTAACTGGTTAGGAACCGACATTCCTTACTCTGACTAGCTGGTATAGTTATGGTGCTATTTATTACCGAAATTAATTATCACATTTTATAAGGTTATTTAACCTTAACCGTGACCTTGGAAGGTCAAATTTTTAAAATGGTCAAAAACATTAGGATTTAATATTTTCAGCACTTTTCATTTCGAGGTCAAAAGTCTAGGGTTCATGGTCTAAGTTATGGTCAAGATCACTTTTGGACGTAAAATTTTCTGTACTATTAATTTCCAGGACCAAAATTAATGCTTACCATTTAAAAAAATTCAACTTGACCTTAAGATGACCTTGAAGGTCATGGTCAAGCTAATGGTCACGATCACGTTCGGACGTAAATTTTCCGCTCTTCCATTTCCCGGATGAAAATTATGGCTTACCAAACTGAAAAACATTTGTGAGAGCGGGTCTTCCACTTGAGAAAGTCGCTGCCCTAAAGTCGGGCAGAGTTGCGCAACGTTATTTTGGGGTAAAATTTCTCCCAAAACGGTCGACTGAGTGTACCGTTGTCAAGGGAACGGCTGGTAGCTGGCGCGCGAAACTCTCATAAACCGAGCATAAACATCCGTTAGGGGTAATTCTTCTCCCAAAATTGGGCGTAAAGATGACCTTGAAGGTCATGGTCAAGGTCATGGTCAAGATCACCGTTGGATGTATCCCATGAAACTCTACAACTTTTATTTAAAAAATTTTTTTCGAAAGTTTATATTTCCAGAGTTATTTATGTGTCCAAGTTCAAATGAGTCGACGTGTATATGGTGATATATAGATAGGGTGTGTCAAAAATTCCGGGACGACTGGATAACTTGAGAAATATGCATCACATAAAAATGGGCAAGTAAGTTGTAGGATTTTTCCGGAGAAATCCAGTGGTGACCTTGTATTTGATCTTGACCATCACATTCGACGTCATTTCAAGGTAGTTACATTTTTTCAAATGGGAACGCATTTTTTTGACGCCGGAAATGATAAGAGCATAAAATTTTACTTCCAAATATGACCATGACCATCTACTGAGTATGCCCTTTAAGGTCATGATCAAGGTGAAATCCAAGGTCACTACAAGATTGCCCGGGAAAAATTCTTCAACTTTTTTCGGAGTGATTTTCCACTGTGATATGTATGTCTCAAGCTTTAATACGATAACCGTATCTAACCTGCGAATGACCTTCAAGGGCATACTCAGATGGTGGTCAAGGTCATATTCTAACGTAAAATTTTCCACTCTTGTCACTTCCGACGTCGAAAATATGCGTTCCCATTTGAAAAAATGCACTTGACCCCCAAATGACCTTGAAGGTCACGGACACGGTCAAATAAAGGTCTCAACTGGATTGCTCGGGACTAATCCTACAACTTTTGTCTTGAGCATTTTTTTCTATGCGTATTTCTCAAGTTATCCATCCGACTCGGAACTTTTGAGATACCCTGTAACAAATTTTCACTATCTTGAAGGGATTTAATTAAAGATAGGTATCGCTGCACTTACTTCACCAAATTCCATTGTTTATAGGTATACAATATTCAAAAGAAAAGAATACGTTGAATTATTTTTTATTATTATCTAAAAAATGTTGGAAATTTGTAGACAGACTTGGGGAAATTCCTATAATTTTATTTAAAAGATATAGTAACGAGCTGCCTTTCTGACATAATAAAATGTCAATATTTTGAAAATTCAAATAATGTATTTCAAGCGCGCTACAAATATTGACGGTCACAGCCGTAATTGAAAGTCACAGCAGTCACAACAGTCACGGCAGTATCTATCTCGGAGAATTCCATGGCGGTAGCGTAGATACGTACGCGCCCAGCCCCGTTTTTGACGTCAGCTGGATCGACTCGACGGCAGTCTCGGCGCATTCTCTCCTCCCCCGCGCGCGTCATCAGCACCCGACTGCAGCACGCAGAGCCCGAGTGCGTTGTGCGAATGCGCCTTTGTGTGTGGTATGCGCGCGCGCGTGCTCCTGTACTGACTGCTGCTGCACAGCTACCGAAGAAAGCATCTCCTCTCTCTCTCCCACTCTCTGCGCGCTCATCAGCCTCGGAATATCGAGTTTCAAAATCGAGGAAGAAAAAAGCGTAAGCGTGAGCTGTGCGTGCAGTGCTGCTGCAGGCCCTCGTTTCGGGCTGTGAAAAGTCTAGGAACGCTGCTGCGCTGTGCCCGGAAAAGGGAGACATTCCCGTGCGAGAGGCTAGGGAAGATGCGCGCCGTCGGGTCGCCGAGGAACTTTGCTGCGCTCGCCGTTGGATAATAATACGCGTGTGTGTGCGTCGCATCTGTGTGTATACTATACGCGTGTATGTGCGTGCTGTGTTGGGAGGATAGAGTGTAGCGGAGCCCAGAAGAGGAGCCTTTACGTACTCTTTTTCTAAAACGGAGTCGCACGCACGCAAAGGCGAGACGGACTTGGTTTTTTCTCCTCGGCGGGCGTAGTTTGGAGGACACGTCGGAGCGCGTATCGGGACTGCAGGCTGCTCTGGCACGAGGACACGAGTACACGGCTCGCGCTCTCTAGGAAATCGATAGTCGGTCGGAGGGCAGTGTTTTTTCGGCTGTCGCGCCTGAGAGCGAGGGAACAGTCGTCGTCGCTCGAAACGGAGCAGCGCAGCCGCCCCGCGAGGAGCGAGCAAGATGGAAAAGGACGAGGACCTGGGCGACTTCAGTGGGAGCAGCGCAGACGTCGGCGGCGGGGCCGAGCAGCAGGACAAGTCGAACGAGGTCGTCGAGGACAACTACGGCTGTGAGCACTACAAGAGAAAGTCCAAATTTGTGGTGAGACAACACGCTATATGATCTCTCCTCGGAGGCCTTTCGACACCTTTTTTCCTCTTTGCTCTTTCCATTCACGAGCGACACTTTCGTTCAATCGTGGCCTGCCACTTCTGGCCGTTTCTCCATCCTCGGCCCGCACTCACTAATAATGCTGCGAGCTCGAGCTCACTGTGTCTAGTTATTGCAATATTGTTCCGTCGACGCGATTTCCCGAGGAAAATGCTGCTTCGATAACCTAACCTCTCTATCAGTTTTTCCTAGAGATCGTTCAGCGCATCAATTAATTGGTACAAATGCTGCGTTGTTCACTAGTCATATAAAGATCAGGCAGACGTTCAAAACATAATTGCCAGTTGATGACAGTTTATTGCAAAACTTGCTAATCTTTATCTTTTTATCTGAGTATCTCTGATTGATGTTCAAGATCCAATACTTGTATGATTTTATTTTACTCACCTTTTCAATAATCATTCTTAAACAATAGGTAAAAACTAGCATTTATGACTATTACATACAACTAAATAAATATCAAACTTATATTTATTTCTTTATTTTCTTAGTTTAAATCATTGATTTTAAGTGATAAATTAATACATCAAAACTTTATCATATTTAGTACTAAATATAAATAATAATATATCTTATATAATTAACAAAATAATAAGTTTAAATTATTATTTAAGCATACAAAAATTTTATAATTGAAAGAGAATATAAAAAAATGTTCTCACATCAAATTAGTCACGAGTCTCAACGGTGATGCAGAAAGAAGCTTCTTCAATTCAAATAAAGAGCAAATGACGCCCCACTGTTTTCTTCTCAACCATCATCTCTGTCATCATTGAAACAAATCTAATAGAGAACATTGTATAGCACCCTTTTCACTTTCGAAATTCCTGCTCTTTGATTATTACTTGACCTTTATCAATTTAAGAACATAAAAATTAAATGGTTTTATCCCAAATCTTGCTAACAATAACTTTTAATATTATAAATATTTAAAAAAAATATTATATATATAATTTTTTATATTCTTTAAAGTACCTTTTAAATAACAAAAATTTTAAGGATGAACTAATATTTATTTTGTTTAATACCTATTATATTTATTTTGAATTTCATTGAATACAATTTATAAATTACAGTAAATAATATCAAAATTGTTAATATTTTAAAAATATATTTGTTGTTGAGATCAAATATTTTCAAATAATCTTTTATTTCATTTAAGTAAAAAAGTAATTGTACGTATATATAAATAATCGTGTTATTTAGAGCAAATTTAAAAATAGAATCAAAATTTAGGTAGATCAAAAAATTTATATGATTTAATTAAAAATGATTAGTATTAAATATTATTGATAATGTTAAGTATAGTTGAAAATATAGTTTTATAAATAGAATAAATAGAAAATGAATAAAACACCAAAAAAATTGTAAATATATTTCATTGAATGTCAATTTAATGTCATAGTAAAAAATCAGTTCTACAAAATTTTAAACTTTATTGGAGTACATTCTGTGAATATGCATAAAAAAGATATCTTATATCATGGAGTGACCATGAATGAAGTTATTGATCATGGGTTGAGCCGCTATAGTGGGTTTTTGGCCCTTTAAAGGTTAAATTACTATTTTCATAAATGTTTGTATGTGTGTGTAGTTTTTAGTATTCAAAGTCATTTTTTTATCAAAAAGAAATTTTGTTTCAATATTATTTAAAATGTATACTGAATGACTGTTATTTGATAATTATATATACCTAGATATTATATATTGTTTAAAAAGTTATAAAAAAAACCAAGAATTTACTAAAATATTATATAGGATAGAATATAGTATAGATATAATAATTAAAAGAAAAATAAGAATCATTTATTATTTTAGACGCCATGCTGCAATAAAGTGTACACTTGTCGATTCTGCCATGATGAACAAGAGGCTCACACAGTAAAAAGAAAAGAGGTTACAGAGCTAATATGTGTTTTGTGTGATACACGTCAGCCAGTGCAAGCAACTTGCCAAAAGTGCCATGTGCGCTTTGGTAAATACACCTGCCTCGAATGCAACCTCTTTGATGATGAAGACAAAAATCAGTATCATTGCGATGGGTGTGGAATTTGCAGACTTGGGGGACGGGACAGGTTCTTTCATTGTGCTAAATGCAATATGTGCCTTCCTGTTGAACTTCAAAATGGCCATAAGGTAATACATCATTCAACAAATGTTTTAATTTTACCTTTAATCATTCATGTGGATTATATTTAGTTTTACAATAATATCATAATGATCTTAATCCATTAACGGTCAAGCACGATAAATATAAATATCATCTATAAAAAAAACTTAAAACCAACTAAATATTATAAATTTTTCAAGCCTGACCTCAGATTCGGAAAGAGCGGGTCTTTTTACAAGAGTATGTTTTTCTTTTATAATATTTAGTTAGTTTTAAGTTTTTTTTTACATGAAAAACCAATCAACAGTGAAATGTCCGCTTGACCGTTAATGGGTTAAATAATAAGTATTATTAGCTCAAAATTTCTTCCAAGCATTGAAACATAATTTTTATTTATTGCAGTGTGTAGAGAATGTCTCACATGCCAATTGCCCAGTATGTCTAGAGGATATCCACACCAGTCGCATTCCCTGTCACATTCCTAATTGTGGACATCTACTTCATCGCACTTGCTTTGAAGATCTGTTGCATTCAGGTCATTATGCATGTCCAACCTGTCAAGTATCCCTTCTTGACATGACTGATCTCTGGTTATTCTTGGATAGTGAAGTTTCACAAACACCAATGCCACCTGAGTATAGGGATTTTAAGGCTGATATATTGTGCAAAGATTGCCATGAGGTATATTTTATTATTTGTTTCTTTATTTTTTGTTTAAAAGAGATATTAATTACCACATAAACTCAAAATTTTTAAATTAATAACTCAGTCCTATTTTTAACATTAACATTGCTAAAAGTATGTGTGCTTTAAATAAAACTTCATTGCTATTAAAATAATAAAAATCTAAATTTAATGCAGTAAATGATTTTATAATTTAAAAATTATTACTTATGTCGACTGTAGTATACTATTCACTGATAAGAATTTTTCCATTGGTCTTACAGTCTTATAAATTCTTATCAGTGAATGATTTTATTAAATATGAGATCTTTTTTTATAAAAACTATCATTTTATCTAAACATTGAAATAAATAACTTTTTTCAGGAATCTACTGTGAAATACCACGTAGTTGGACTGAAATGTCTTAATTGTGGTAGCTACAATACATGTCGAATCAAGGGATCTCCTTGCCCAGGTAAGCTTAAAAAACTGACAAGTGCTAGCAATTGCAGTTAATTGACGTGCCAATAGCAGTCCACTCTGTTTGCTTATAACTTAGATAAATTTAGCGACATGTCGCTAACAGCTAGTGAAAAATATCTGCGTAATTTTACATGTCAGATATTTTTTGATTGACAGATCCAGAATCCCTAGATGTTGCTGCCAGCGGAAGTCGGACGGGTAACGAAGACCAGTCTCAAGGCTCACAGGCGCAGTAGCAAAAAGTTCGAAGACGTTGGACGACTGTAACGGTTCATTCCTTAAGCATCATTTGCATCATTTTAAGGCGTTTCTTTTTGCGCAAATAAATCGGTATTTTATTGTACGAGTATTCGCCTCGTAAATTGAGGCTACGATTCTCAGATATTCATGAATACCGATATGTGTTCGTCAGTCATAACGTCATAAGAATAGGTTTTCTGTCATCAGCTAATATTTGAAATATGAGATTTTATATCACATTTGTGTTTTATAAATGTTTTTTTTTTTTAATTATATTTTGATGTGATTATACGCACTATTTACACAATTCTATTAAATTTTTAGTAAAAATATTATTTTTTTGTTTTATAAAATTATTTTTGCACCATATTGTATTATAAAATCTCATGTTTTGAATCTTTTATTTTTGAATAAAAATGTATTGACACCTAAATGATGCACTGTAATGCCTCCTCTTCTTTTGGAGTTTCGGCAATTTTGAATGATTTAAATGTGATTTTTTATGATACGAACTAAGGCCTACAGTCGTGACGCGTAATCAGTATCCCTGATTTTATTCTAGACCAATTTGATGAAACTTTAGTACAATTTTAGAGAATACCAAGAGGTTTCTCGAGAATGCGTTTTATTCATATGAAAATATAATAATCATGAATTACTTTTCAAATTTGTTTCAACATATATTTTTAAATCTGTTTTTAATATGTTGGGTGTAGATAAAGGGTAGGTAGGAATTGTATCTAAAATTATTATTGCTTTAAATGCATTGACTTTCATAGTCATTCATTTAAAATTACAGAATTAATATCGGTTTTGACACGTTTTCTATATATATAAATATATATAGTTAAGATTGCTTTCATTGAGCCATAAATAATTGAGATATTTGTTGGCGTCTAATTAATGACTTGTTTATAATTATAATTACATAGTAATAATGTATTATATAATTTCCGTATTCTGTATAGAAGTTACAGATAATTCTTTCATTTTATCATTTTAATGTTTATTCTTCATTGTATAGACAAATATATATTATATATTTGAACATGAACAGTGCTAATAGTATATCAGTTCATATCGATAATTATCCTGGAAAAATAGAAATTTGTTTAATTTGTGCTTATAATTTTATTAATAATTTTAGCATTAAAGTATTTACACGGACAAAAATGGTCTTTACACGCATCAAATCTTCGTAAGATAAGAGTTCAAAAAGTATTTGAACTACAAGATTACCAATATGTACGTAATACAGTCTGATTTTGGTATTGCTCTAGTTCAATAAAGCGTCGAACTGTCACATGTCAATGTTGGGATTGTGAGTGGTCACCTTCGATGTGCCTTAACCCGATTTCGGAGACGTCGATGGTTGGGATTGCAGCAGTTCAATGTATTGTTGAATTGCAGCAGTACCAATTTATACCTTATTCATTTGGCTCGTTGAATTGTATTATGTTAGAAGTTTTTTGAACTTCTGTAAGACCATATTTTTCCGTGTACTTTAATTTAGAATCTTGGCACTGAACATTTGGAAAATGTTTCCCAGCGTTGCATCTTCAAACTCCTTATACTGTGAAAAAATGTAATTTGCCCTTCGGAGTCTGATACCGCGACGCGACTATGTATTTGAAATATAGTTATTTAATGTACCTTATACGGAAGCAAAATAATATATAATCAATTAACTTATCGATTTTAATGCTGCATTTTATACAAGCAAGCAGAGTATACTTTGTATAACATTGATTACTTGTTAGTCATGATAAACATTCCAATTACATTGCTGACAGTTATCTGAGTGATGCGTATTCAAATAGAATTAGGTTGCATTTTATATTGATTTTATCGCCTTTTACATCAAATATCAAAGTTCTTTTATAATTTTTTTTTCTTGTAATAATATCATAAAATGATCAAACGACTAAAATAATAATTTCAAAGTAAATAGCTCATGACTTCTGCGTAAAATAGAATAAAAAATCTGTATATCTTATAATTTTGATTTTTAGATTAAGGCTGAGATTAGGTGGAGTCTTATATTCTCAAAGGAATGGTATAGGAAATGCTGATCTGGAAATTTGAATTGTTTCGGCACTTAGACTTCCAATACTTGTTTCAGGCACGTATTTTTGCAAAAATACAATCTATGGGTTCCTTAGAGATAAATACTTCAATAATAACCCCATAAATATCTATAACTATGAGTTTATATGCTTTGGACCTTCCTATGAGAGTTATATTCATATTTCTCAGTCGGATATTCTTACTATTCTCTAGTGTATAAGACTCCATCTAAACGCATCCTAATGCACCGAAGACTTTGTTGATTATTTAGATATAAATATAATGAAAAAATGATAAATATTAATTTTTTAAATACGTATGAGGAAGAGTAATATAAAAATACATAAAATGTCAAAACCAAAGGACAAATAAACATCACGAAGCATATACAATATTTATGTTAATTTTAGTATAAATGTAGAAAACTAAAGTGCAAATGTGAGCTTCAATTTTATAATAGTACCTATTTTATTTTTAAATACCAATCACTCAATTTTTTTAGCTCTCGAATTAGCTTGATAATTATAATTAAACTCAATAATATATACTACTCACGATTAATTCATACCTTTATGAAAATTTATCTTTGTTAAAATTGCGCTTTGCGTATTTAATTCTTCTATAGAACACGTATGAGTGTACGAAGTATTAAGAGAATGTTTTCATGCGTGCGTTAATACTAGATTACATTCCCGCGATCATATTTGTTAAAAATGCATTTCTTCCTATTTAAGTTCTTAAGTAAAAATTACTCACAAGTATATAGATCTTCAAGCACAGGAAATAATAATAAATTCATTGTATTTGTTTTGCGTGATCAATGCCACTTTATTGTTTGGTTGTAAATTAAATTACCAATACAAAGGCTCTTTGTACATAACGGCCGCAATAATGTTTTATATTATAATATAATATTCTATCAAATAAACCGGCTATAATTTTTTTATCTATTTATCTTTTTCGCTAAAGAAAATGAGAAAAATGACACACGTAGTGCGTACATATATATAATATATATAGGTAAAGAATTTTTTCCCGTAGTGGTTACAGAAGTTATCCGCTATGGGAAAAGGGGGGAACAAAGGAGTCGGATCCTTGAAACTTTACAAAAAAAGAACTGTAAAAAAAAAATAAGAGAGCACAGTCTCGCAGGCGCAAGTTGCAAAATACTTCCACAGAGAACTTGTACGCGCTTACAATATTAGCGATGATTATCCATCAATCAACCATTTCATTACCGATAAATTCGCATAGCGGAGCCACTTTTTCTTTATTTTTTTATCGCCATTTTCGTCTTCCGCGCGTGTAAAAATATTTTTCGAAAAAACTTTCTTTGCACTGACAATCACAAGAACAAACTCGTGCTATTAGTTCATAAATATCAGTCGGGGTGTCACTTCTCGGACAATCTTGAGTCGTGAATACTGCTGTCGACTCGGTTCTCGTTGGACGGGAACGAGTCAGGTCAGAAATTGAGGGACCGCGGGCGCAGCGGTGTAAATCCATGCAGGCTAAGAAATTGCCGAGCTGCCTGTTGCATCTCAATCTGATCTCGAGTTTGACCGCACGCCACAGCCGTCCACTGGACCTCTAGCTGTGCCTGAAAACATAGAAGTGCCATTTAATAAATATTTTCATTTTTCAATAGTCTTAGATATCATTTATACGAATAAACATTTAGTGACACATCAAGTTGGAAACATGTGAGGAATATGCAAGTATAAAAGCTTAAATGCAAAGCAAAAAAAAAAGTGCAACAAATAATATACTCACTTTAGGACGTTTGGACGGCGCCAGACTGTTGAAGTCATTTGGGCTGTCGAACGTGTCGAAGGAAATAGCTCTCTTGGCGTTGGGCTTCCGCTGTACGGGCGCAAAGTCGTGGGAAGTCTGGAAAGGAATAGACACACTAGCTACAGCCGGCAGTTCATAGTAGAAAAATTCAGTATAGAAAATTGTGCCGAAAGGAGAAAATACTCTAAAAATAGTTTCAATTTTATCTCTCATACGTTAATAAATATTATATTAAATTAGGGGGTGCAGACGATAGAAAAGACGCGGTGACGCGCTTAGCGTGTTTTCTCCTTCTCTTTTCCCATTCGTATCTACTCGACTCTCGAACACTTGTGATTTTATTCAAAATCGGAGTGACTAGGCCTCTGTATATTTGGTACGTACGCGAATCGTTGCGCGCGCCTTCGCGAGCCGTCGCTCGTTCTTTGGGTTGTTCGTTGCTTAATCAAAGGGACAACTTTCGAAGATGGGCGAGTGACAGGGATTTTCGACGTTAAAGGATTCGAGAAAGGATGCGTTAAGGAAGGTACTTTGGTACGCTAGGCCAGGCCTGTTTACAAGGGAGAAAATCGCTTAATGAAGTTAGTGCAAACATGCTCTTTCTCAACTTATAAACATGAATCTAAATAATAGGGAGAATAAAATAAAATTAAATAATATATACTATACAATCATTCATACACGAAAAATAACTTTACAAAAAAATATTTCGATTTTCGTACTTGAGCTCTGAGAGCATAAATAAGAAGTCACCTTTTTCATTCGTTTTTTAAGACGTTCACACTATATTTCACCTTTGAAATGTATATAAATTAGCAAAAGAAAAAGAAACAATGACAACAACGAAACTTCTTAATTCAGCATCCTTTGTTACAAAGGAAGATGAAGCAACAAAACTTTTTACAACTTGTTAAAATTAAAAGCGATGTTAAAGCCAAAAAGACTAAAATATCAAATTTTAAGCTTAACATAAAAATAAATTAAGTACTCATAAGACGGTGTCTTTGACCCGGTTACTATTAAGCGTCATAATTATTTTATATGATGCGCATTTTATCTCTTTAAATACAAAATTAAATATAAGCAGCATGATATCTAATCATGCTGCCGTTGTTAATAAATTTATAAGACACAATTTTTATTTCTTTTCCATTATAAATAATTAACAAAAAGTAAATAGTGTTAGTAGAATAATCGAGTCGTTAGTACGCTTAATTCAGGCGCCAACATTTAATGTGTGATTTTTTCATATTTTTTTCTTGAGATTAACCGTGACATTTTACAGTACGTTAATCGGAATGTTAGAACTCTGCAGGGTGGGAGTTTTTGTTTTCTTGGGGGAATACGTACAAGGTCTTTTATTTTCTATAACGTAACTATAAGGCGCTACGTGGAAGCCCGAACTAGGCATAATTGGGCGAACGATCATACGAACAAACAACATTAAATAAAAAAAAAAAAAAACGATTAAACATGTACGAATTAAATAAGAAACATCGATTAGTGCAGGAATAATAGATAAGTAGATTGAAATACAGATAAAAGATAACGATACACAGAAGAGAAAGAGTGTGAAAGGAAAATTAAAGGCCGGCTAGCGTGTCTAGAGGCGAGTGGTGCGGGAATAGTACCAGGATAGGGCTGGTTGTTGTTGATTCTGAGAATCACATTGATTTTGGACACGCGTTTCTACCTTTACGGGACTTGGCCCTGTAGCTAAGAAGCTGTCATCCAAAGCCATCGATGCTGGCGAGAATAGCACAGACGTGTCCAAACTTTTGCTCTGAAATATGAAAAAAAATGTTCAGTTAACATAAATCTCAGAAAGTTGTCATTTCTTGAAACTTTCGGTTAAACAAAAAGAAAACTAACCGGTGTTTCGACGGCGAAACTCATTTCCGAGCTATCGTGCGAGGTAGACCAGGCTTGGCAGAGTGCTTTTCGCGCTCTCTTGCCACCAGGAGCACTGTTCTCCTTGCCACGACGTCTGCCTGTGCCATATCCCGAATCCTGCAGTATGCTACCGCTGCTCGTGCCTGCAAGGCTTTCGCGATCAGTCTCCTGCTTGATAATCTCCGTGAGAGCGTCCAGTCGACTCGGCGTGGCCGGCAGGTGCGTCGTTGCTCCACTCCTTCGTTCCAGCTCGGCCAACGCATTTTTAAACGGCGTAGGCGTTCGCGGTGTTGTGCCATCTAAAAATTTAATACGTTGCCTTAACAACTTTGATCCCGCTAAGCACGAACTTTGATGAAGAAACAGATGTTGAGAAAGGCAATGGTACCTCGTCGAAGAGCAGATGAGGGCTGAGGCGTGGTAAGCGGGCCAGGACTGCCCTTGGGTGTGCTCGCCCTCAGCCACGATGACTCGGGGCTTAGACTGTTGAGGAATTGTGAGGGGCTAAAGGGTAGCTGCTTGATGGGAGTAGAGGGCGCAGTGCCAATCTGCGAAGAGGAGGACTGATGGTACGACTGCAGCAGGAAGTCTGACTGGTTGCCGCTGTCGGGGGTATCGTTGCGCTGCTGTTGCTGCTGTTCAAGCTGCAGGTTGCGTCGCCTGCGCAGTATCGGTGGTGGACTAGTCTTTTCTCTCTCGTGCAGCTCCGTCTCCTCTTCGAGGTCAGGCATCGGCAGCAGATGAATTTCCGATGACCTCGACGTCTGCGGTTCACTCATCTCGAGACCGAAATATCTGTAGTAGCATTGAAAAATGTCATTAGCATTTCATTCCGAAAATAACATTTGAATAATAGATTTGCAGAAGCTCACTTGGAGAATGGAGATATGGACTCGATCCGGTTTCGCCTAGGCGGCGATTCCAGGTGACTCTCGACGACCTGGCGCTCGTCCAGCTGCAGCGCCTCGTGGAAGTGCTGCTGATGTTGCTGCTGCTGTTGCTGCTCGCTGTGCCTTTCTGCGACCTGGCGTTCGTGTTGTTGTTCCCAGGCGTGCGTCCAGTCCAGCTGATCGAGATGACAGGCTTGACTGGCGGCCAACGGATCCGTCGCCGTTGAGCTGTTCTCAATACTCAGCGAGGCCGTAACGTGTTGCTGGTGTTGTTGGTGCTGCTGCTGCTTCCTGGAGCGGTCGTCGGCTAGCGGATCCCTCTTAATCGTGGCTGCTTCCGAAGTTTTTCTTCTGCCCCTACCTGAAATTAATATTTTCGATTATGCTTTATGATTTATCAGAATTCTATACTCATTCTGTCCATTAATCATAAAATGACAACTGACCTCGCGACGTAGAGGTTTTGCCTTCTTCAGCCTCGTACTTTCTCCTCATTGTACTGTTCCAGTGATTTTTGATGGCGTTGTCGGTTCGGCCGGGCAAGAGCTTCGCTATCTTTGCCCACTGATTGCCCACGCGCCTGTGCGCCTCGACGATTATCAAATCCTCGGCTTCCGTCCACGCTGTCTTCTTGATACCCGGATTCAGATGGTTGTGCCAACGCTCGCGGCACTGCTTGCCTATCCGGCCCTTCAGGTGTCGCGCTATCAGCGTCCATTTCTTCGGTCCGTATCGTTGAACCAATTCAACCACCTTTTCGTCCTCCTGTAAACGATTTTAGTTTTAGCTTATTTCTTTCTACCTATATCTGTTTTCTTAATTTACACATAAATAAAAATGCAGTATTATTGAATTCATCAAAATGATTCTTTTTATAAGTGATATAATAAAACTTTATCTTTATACATAGTGCCCACTTTAATTTGCAATAAAACAAAATTGTTCTCGTGTAAAAGTACATGGAAGATTCGTATTATCGTACGCTTGCGTTTGAAACAGCTGCAGTGTGTGGCAAAAAAGCCGAACACAACGAGAGCTGCATTCCCGAGGCGTAATCAAGGCAATTAGGCTGTACTCGGAAGAAGATGAATTTTTCCAGGCGCAGGGTCGCGCAGCACCCCGTAAAAATCGTTAAAATTTGAGGCTAACGGTATCAAATAAGAAGCAAAAATTTACAGTCGCCGATAAAAGAAGCCGAGAGGAAAGAGGAGTCAGGAGGAGGCCTTCGAACGATCTTGTGTTACGTCTTTCGGCGCGCGGGCTGGTAAAAAAAGGCCTATACCTGCGCGCGTTCAGCGCCGCGGCGCATATTTCAGCCGGGCCGAGCACGTGGAGAAAGTCCGTGTATAGGTATACTACACCCAACACCCCGCAGGGGCCGACTCTGTGGTCGCGCGAAAACCAAAAAGTACACGCTAGTTGGTAAACCTTTCTGGGAAGCGGCGAACCGGCCCCATCGCCCGCCGCCGCCGCCACGGGCCCCGAATACTTTTCGGACGCTGCTACACGGCTGGCTATATATATGCGCGGCAGGTAAAATTGCCGGCTGAACAATTTTTACGTATATGTATATACATGCGGGCGCCTTACGAAATTTCGAAGATTAACGGGACCCGCGCGCGGCTTTTATTGACCCTTCCCCCCGCGCAGGCCCGTCTTGATTATTATCGCGGGCGAAAAGTCGACATGGACATTGCATAATGACGAAAATGCTAATGGCGACGAGAGAGCTAAGTAAGGTTCTTCGCGGGCGCACGTGCCGAAGGCCGATCTGAAAACCATTTTTTTTTTTATTTCATTTTTTAGGCCAGACTTTAAATTAGCTATTTCGGCCAGCAAATATTTCAGAGCGAATTTTGGCTTTTTCCTTTTGCTATCATTTTCTCTTTCGACCTCCCCGAAAACTGCCAGGATTATAAGCACGGGCACGAAGTGTACATATATGTCGAGAGTTGGATGGAAATCGAATAACACGCAAAAGATTCAAAATTGAATCCGCGCGATTGAAAGGAAATTTTCCAAGAAGCCCCCGTCGATCGCACGCCGGCGGATTCTCAAGCGACTTGCCTCTCTCTCTTCTGGGGCTTATGCGCATTCTCGCGCGTGCACCCGAGCCGGAGTTCCCGCGAGATGTCTCGCCCTTGATGGCGCGCATATCCACACGCGCAGACACAGCTCGATCCCTCCCTGCCTCCATTGAAATTCAGCGACGGCGCGGCTACTTTTTTACATCCTTTTCTCGAATCCGCAGTCACGTTCGCGTGCTTTTTCGCCGTACGCCGTTCGACATATTCCATTTTGGCTGTCTATAATCGATTCATGCTTTGCAGTGAATTTCTAAAAATCGACAGGCCAATTTATTTAACGCCTACAAACTCATGCGGACCTCCTCATTGTGGAGTACGCGCAGGCAGTCGTCCGATTACAATCGTGTTTTTGCGCGCGCATTTCCTACGATTGATAATGGCATAAAACGGTTGGGATACATCATCCAATCAACGTGTCGCGAGTACTGCGCCGGCAGATACAGCTGCTCGGGTGGCGCGCGGGAGAGCTCGATTCTCGGAAGCAGCATACACACGATCCCAAGGGGTATATATAGATGAGGAAGGAAGGAAGGAAGTCCCAGAATCGAAAGAGAATACACTTCCCATCCCGCGACAATCGCGCGCTTCCGATCGCCCGTAAAATTCCCGCCAGTCTATCTATCTCCCTCTCACTCCGGATTTAAAGAAGAAGAAAAGCGGGGAAAAAATACTCTCACGTGTCGGGCCTGCGGCGCGGCGATAATCAGCCGCGCCGAGAAATTCGGAGCAACCCTCCGTTTGCGACGGAAAATCAGCGCGGGAAAGTTCCCCCACGAGCGCGCTCGTTATCCCCCTGCGGCATGGCCATGCGTGTGTCGCGCCGGGAGGTTATTGAACTCGACAATGAAAAATCCCTGTGTTTACGATCGCCGCGCGGCATTGTTGATCCCGTATTATAGACAGACTCGTGACGAACTCGCGGGGAAGGTGCGACGGCACGTGTGGCGCTCTGTTTTTGTTAGTTGACCACAAGGGGCAGATATATTGAATAATAAATAACTGTAAATCATCTAAATAATAATTCGAAATCGATACCCCCGTTAAATATGCAATTTTCAAATTGTATGCTCCCCGACGCGAGCAACGATCGCATTCGAATTCAGGTGTGCGCGCACGTTTCAGCCCCCTTCGATCAGACTTTCTAATTAGCCTGTGAGAACGCGCGGGAATTGCGCGCATGAGAAGGAATCGATTGCACGCGGGCCGCCGGCTCTTTTTGTATACAGAGCAAAGGGGGTAACTCGAACTTCATCAAAATTCAGACATTTACTTAGAATTTCGTTTAAATATAATGTGCTTGTAATAATAAGTGTCTAATATGATGACGATATATTTTACAAGTTAAATCGCGATATAAGATATATGCTCTCAGCTATTTCACTACATGTACCAAGAGTAAATCTGTGCCAATCAGGCCTGCTAATTTTAATTAGCCTATAATATTGTGAAAATTTGTTTATATCTTTCAAAAAATGTTGTATTAAACTATAAAAGAATGAACTAAAATGTATTGAGAGCGTGTCTCAAAAGGACATTGCACTTTGCTTACTAGACAGTAGCAGCCGAGTTCCCACTCGAATTTAATCAAGAATCATTGAAAAGCCACGTCCCGTTGTTTACACTATATGATTCTCGCCAACATCCGCGACTGATAAGCTACTCGCGCGGGCAATCTATATGTAAACAAAGTAATCTATATGTAAACAAAGTCGAGGGCCTGGCGATACAGAAATCTATACGTTGATATATATGATAGGTAGCCGGGCGGGAATGAGAGATCTTTTACCTCTTTCGTCCAGGGTCCCTTGACAAGCTCGGGGTTGACGACCTTCGCCCACCTCTGTTGACACTGCACGTCGCTCCTGTCTCGGAAGTGCGCCGCGATTCCGTCCCATCGCAGACCGGTGCCCATTTGCTCGGCTTGGCTCACCAGCTGCTTCAGCAGACCATCCTAAAGACACACGAGGAGTAACAAAACAAATTAGATCACGGACGATATAAAGAGTGTATGCCTATTATTTATGAGTGCTATTGCAGGACAGATTGCGCTCCTCGTTTTTATTTATTTTATTTTTTTTTATTTTATCTTTTTCTATTCCCGATTATAAATATATGTATAGATTTTTTCACAAATATTTTTAGATAACATTTGGAAGAAAATGCTCCGATTCGTTTGAATAAGTTCCCAAACATAAGAGACACACACCTGTCCATCATGAAAGTGCACAAAAAAGTCAGTTCGTCAATCGAGGGCCCTGTCGCCTCGCGTCTCGCCCGCAAAAAGGGATGAAACGCGAGAAACGAAGAAGGGCCAAGAATGACCGGAACTCTTTGCATAGAGGATGCGTACGTATAAAATAAGTGCGATCTAAACACAAGTACAAAAGGGAAATTTATGGGGCGCGCTCTCTTGCCCGTCATAGGTAGGTCCATGATAGAGTCCGAGAGAGAGAGAGAGAGAGAGAGAGAGAGAGCGAGCGAGACAGAAGGAGAGCAAGAGAGAGGGATGGCTAGAGAAGAGAGGGCTAGAGAGACATACGTGTGATCGTCCTTAGCGCCCAT
>JAPYZP010001867.1:0-14960 GCA_030522985.1 Torymus sinensis | reverse complement strand
TGATGTTCATAAAAACTGCTAACATCTATATAATATAGGTAGATATATATATATATATATAAATGAATAACGAGAGTGACTGTATCAGCGGCGAGAGAGCGCGTAAACCACGGCATAATCTCCCTCATATCCGCTCCCGCACGTGCACCGCATCGCGCGCACCCATACAGCACACATGTACAGGCGCAATTGTATGTGTGCGCATCAAAGCCAAGACGCGATGTGTTCGCAGAGCCTCGTCAATGGCTTCGCTTCGCTCGCTCGTCCGCGCGCGCGCGAAGCTGCGACGTGACGTGTCGATGACTTTGAGGAAGTTCGGCATTGAACGCTCCCGCGCTGCACATGCTCGCGATTAATGCTCGCACGCGTGTATCTGTCTGTGTGTGTGTGTGTGTGTGTGCATGCATGTGCAGCATATACGCGCGTATACGTATAAGGAGAATGCAATTATTCGTGTAATGCCGCGACTCGTGCATCAGTTTGTGGCGCGCGTCGGCGACACTTGGAAATATTAATTGATAATTACTGGGAGGAAGCCGTCTTGAATTGAGATCGATCGCTGGAACTTGCAAATCCGGCGATTCAGAGGCTAATGATGCTCGCGTTAATGTTTGTCTACATAATCAGCTGTGGAGTACATATACATGTATCTCATATGTGGTTTATCACTGGCCTTCACAACAAGTTGCAACAGTGTTTTGCTTATACACCCATATACGTATACGTGGTATGTCGACGGAAACGCGATTCTCGTTTGATAAGAAAGATATAGTTTAGTGCGTCGTTCAGCAATAACGATTAATTAAAAATAATATCCACTTGACGAACGCATTGACAAACTCGTTTTATTTATACACGTTGGCACGATATGGAAATATAAGGAAATTGTCACTTTCAAGTATTATTACAATTGCAAACACTCAAACCCTTTTAAGTGAGCCATTAATTATTTTACAACATTTTTGTAATCTTCGGTTAGAAGAAACGGTAGCCGACCGCACGAAATCCATCGTCATTAATTAACGTTAATTTATATTAAAAAGAGCTGCGTAAAATTTAGAGCTTACACAGTCGCTAAGCCTCCCGGTGAATTATCGCCCATCCACGGTTATTTACCTACCCTTCTCCACACACACACACAGACACACAGAGCGCGTTCGACGCTAATCCGCTTTATAGCCTATTTCCAAGATAATTCTTTATTCCCTCACCGACGTCGCCTCGCGGGCGGCGCATATCCGGTCTTCCGGCTCTCCTCTACCCTCCCGCCTAACTCCCGGCATCCCCCCTGCAGCGTCGCTGCTGTTAGAATTCAAGGCGCATGTACACCCGTATATATAGGTATACACATATACAGCATGAGCGACGTCGCTTTCCGAGATCGCGAAATTCGCTGCTCTACACCTCCCTCCTATCCCGTTCGTTCGAGGCCATCCGCGCGTGTCCGTATAGGCACAGAGTTGCGTGCGTTAAGTATGTATATATACTTGCGCGGCTGACGCACGCCAAGAGGAGAGCACCGCGCGTGCCAGCGATGTACTACGTGTTATACTGTGTATAAGCGTGTATAGTCGTCGTCTAGCGTAAGTAGTATCTGTAGCAGACGACGAGGAAGATATAGAAGGAAGAGAAAGAGCGCATCTTTGACGCGATCGCGTTTAACTGCACGCGGGTAAGTGGGAGGATGCGGGAGCGGGGTGGGGGAGACCTTCGCCTTGGTACAACACTAGGAAATCGTTAAAATTAGCGGCGCGAGCGGTTCTCTTTTGCTGGCGATTCTTAGCATTTTTCTCATGTCATTCACCAACGGATACCAGCGAGGGCCGGGGAGAGGGGGCAGGAGATTTTAATTTTAAGTGACTTGGACGCGATGCCCGAACATTTTTTCCTAATGGCTGCGTGATTAGCAAGGTGAGGAAAGCGTATGTTTCTTATACCGTTCTTATATCTATGCGTGATTGAAGCGCTGGATAATTTATTTATCTGTTTCACTCTCGACAATAATTATATATATATTTTTAAAACTTACGCATATCTTTTGAAAAATCTTTTTTACGACATTTTGAACTTCCTATATTAATTGTAGCGCGCCTCGATAATTTGCTTCCGCTTTGTGGATTTACACCATTAAACTTCCAACGTATTTATAAATATTACCTATACTCTTTTTTAACTTCCCTCGAGTATGGTTTTAATGGTTTCTTAAGAGGAGAATTGCTTTATGAATTCTTAGAATGAAAATTAGAGACCGAGGCATTTGCAGCTACAGCTTGTATACAAAAACCCACTGGCTAACAATTAAAAATATTTAATGACATAATTGGATTAACGAACTAATTACATCAACTAAATTTATCTTTAAACAATTACGTCAGCGCGTTTATCGTATGTTGGAATGAATTACTTACTGCCTTTTGGCTCAAACTTTTTCATTACATCATCTCAAATTTTAGTACTAAATTATTATTTACCGGTGAATTGACTCTAGAAAAACGTCACTCTCGCGTGTAATACAGATTTTTTAATGATGGTGATTTTGTAGTTTTTCTTTTTTTCTTTTTGTACTTTTCAAATAGTTTGCAATTTTAAAAGTAATAAAAATGGAGGCAAAAATCATTATAGCAAATAGGTATTACTAAGACTTTGCAATTATGAATAACGGATCATCCATTACGAAATTAAGGAAATTAAAATCGATTCGCTTGCGTCTAAAAACATTTTCATAATTTATACGAATATAAAGTTGAAAGACATAAAATTGCAATTGGACAAAAATGTCATGTATTAAAACGTAAAAAAAAAAATTCTGTAGAGTGTGTACACGTAATAGTTTACTATGAATATTTCCAATATTTTACATATCATTACCTTAGTTTCCAGCACCATTATACTTCTAAGTAAAAAGTGCCGCTTTGAAATTGAAATACTCATCATTATAAATGCAAATGTTAGGTGTTACAAACATAACAATCTTCCATTATTGAACTAACACCTACATACATACGATACGATGTAAAGTTTAAGAATTCTGTTGACATATATCGTTCAAAAGTAAATTAAATTTATAAAAAAAATAATAATTTTTCGATCAATAGTGGAAAATCAATCTTATCGTAAACAATCTATATAGTAAAGGGAATCTTTACTCGAAAATAACATCGATTTCGTCACTTCTTATTATATTTCCACTTCAAAGTATTTTTAAACATGGATAACGTATACTGCGTTTGTTAAAAATCAATATTTTGACTTCTTTTTTAAACTTGTAAAAAAATGCACTGCAACACGTATATTTTAAGCCCAATGACGATACAAACATTATTTAATACTTGGTACAAAAATAATTGTTACAGCAGTTTTACCTCAAGCTGCGAAAATAGCGTAATAACTATATGTTAGCTAATTAAACTAAATAAAACGTTATTTGCGTACAATATTTTAACGACACTCTACCCGTCCCTAATGATAACATATACTTATAAGTACTGAAACGCCATTGCGAAAATAACATTTGAACAAACGCAACAATACGGAAACAACTTTCCAACATTACCACCACAGCAACTATAAAAACGAAAAATAATAAACATCGCAGCAACTCTCTCTCTCTCGCTGACCACTAAAAAACTTTAATCAATCGATATATCGATCACACGCGCTTCTCACGTTCTCGAACACCCCTCCTCGACAAAACTATATCCCCCTCGCGCGTAAAATTCGAAAAAGCGCAATAAAAATTGGAAAAACCGATCGAGACTCCCCCCCTCGGTAACATCGTCACGTTCCCAAAGCCCTATATACCGTCGAAAGCCCATAAAACCCGATACACATATATACATATATATATAATACTCCGCAGGCGAAGCGACCGCGTTATATGTCCTGCTGGACGCACGGCTCGTACCCGTCTGCGGCGGTGGCGGCGCGCTTCTGCATCCCTTCGGGAAGCTCCTGCAAAAAAGCAACACGCAACGAAGTGGGGAGGGAGGAGGGGGGAGACAGAACCCCGATGTGCATGTGTGTAATATATATAGTACCTATATACCCTCACCATGACACACGGGGCCGATTGGTGGCGCGCGCACGCGCGCTCGCATACATATATACACACAATCTCGCTGCGTTTCTCCCACTCGCGCCCGCGGCGACGGCGGCGCGAGCGTGCGGTATGGTGGGGGCAGCTACGGCGGCGGCGGCGGCGGCGGCGGCGGCGCGCTGCGCTCGCACACACCAGCTGATGCGCCGCGGTACAGTCGCTAGTCGGACGCGTATAGTTAGCGGTCGCGCGAAGCCGCGCGAGCCAGTAGCACACGAGCGCTCGTCGAGCGAGCATCGTACCACATACGCAATACACACAGACTCACGTATCCCTGCCGGCTTAGTCGCTCTCTGGTGATCCTGGAGAGAAGAGAGATACACACGAGTCAGTCGAGACTTTGAGCGTGAGCAGCGAGGATGTCAGCGACGCATGCCCGGTCGAGGAGAGTTAGTAGCTGCACGGGACCGAGGATCAATCACTAGTTGTTATTGATAATATAGATACATATATATCGCGCGTCGCCCATCAATCCACGCGGAGTGTTAAAGACCGCACATATACGTACAGTAGTAGAAGAGATACATTATTCTTCGTCGTCGCGCGAGGCCTGTCTCTCTCTCCTGTTGCATATGCGCACCAGCGAGGGCAGGAGCAGTCGCTGCCGCCGCCGGCCCACCACCGACGCATCTTCCGAACAATAATTTTTTATCGGCTTCCTCAGCGGACGTTGTTGCAATATTATTAGAATATTCCGCCTCGTCGGCAGCTCCCCCGTCTCGCCCTCTCGGCGAGCGTGTAAACAAACTGTGCGGGAGAGACGGAGAGAAAAAGTACATAAACAGGGCGCAACCGCGAGTGGTGCAGGTTACGTATTATACACACATCACGCGCGCGCGCGCCTTCGCGAAGGTCGGACACGGAGGGAGAATATACATTCGAAGATAAGAAGAGATCGTTCGATATCGCGAGTGTGGTGATACAATAATATAAATAAAGAGGAAAAAATTTCCGGTCAAAAGTGAAGTGACCACGGGAGTTCGCGCGCCAGTCTTTTTCTTGAGCGGGATTGTCGCAAGCTCGGAAAAAATGGTGCCACAACAGCAGGACAGCCCCTCGAGCTCGGGCATACCGCTCTTCGGCTCGCTCCTCGTCGACAAGAACTCGTCGACGCCCTACTCTGATGCCACACAGGTAATTAACCAACTCATCACACACACCTACACATTTTCTCCACTCACTCGTTCACATAGTGTGCTTTTTTGGGATGGAAAATCTCCTGATTCTCTGACCGCGTTCCAAGTTCAAGGCGGTGCAGAGCGCGCGGCTATTATAGTAGAGAAGGTCTCGGTCGCTCGCGCGCGAATTTCGTCTCGTTCTTCCCGGTTCGTTGCACGCGGTCGTTGACGCGCGCCGCCGCCGCCGCGGCTATCTCTCTCTGCGCTCGGGCTTTTTTCCTCTCCGCGGCGCGCGCGCGCTCGCGGCCGTGACAGAGAAGCCGAGTGTCTCTGCCAAGTGCGAACTGTCACCCCGCGCGCGCCGCGAGGAAATCCCGTCTCTCTGTGTTGTTTCTCTTTTTTTCGCGAAGGATCGCTCTGTGGTCGTGACATTGGCGGAGGCTGCGCGCAGCAGCACACCGACCAACTCGCCGGCCGTGAAAATCGAGCGGCCGATGCAGGAAATCGCGCCGCGCGAGGCGATTCTTTTTTATTCCGCGTTCGAGTGGTCTGTGCGGTAAGGCTTTTTTTCCTCTCTCTCGCTCGCTCGCTCACTGTGTTAGCGGACGGAGAGAAAACGGGAAATGGTAATTTTGCGGGTGGACTTGAAAAAATAGTCGTTAATTGGTTGGAAATGGTTAGGAATGTTTTATTGACTGGCTATGTGTAAACAGAGGTTGCTTTGAAAATGAAACTGTCTAATTATATGTTATAGGGAAAAGCATTGAACTTGTTTATGAGGTCGATATGCATGTAAAAAATTTTAATCTATCGAAAAATCTAATTATTGCGAAATTTTGGAAAATGAGGTCAAAATAACGATATAATCGGGCAAATTGCAGTTAATTTCGGGTGATCGCAAAATTGCTTACAAAGCGCGAAAAAACATGGAGAAAATTTCTAGATTACTAGTATACACAGTAGTGAGCAAAGTTCGAAAACTTGGTACACGTTCAGCCAGGGTCCGTAAAAAGTGTTAGAAAAACTTCCGTAAATCACGAGTCTCCGCGCGGGCGACAAAGTCAAACAATCGTCCTTCTTTCGAACAGCCGGCAATTATACAAACGCCACACATCGCGAACACGCAAAAACTATACATACGCAAGTGTTGAAAAAGAAAAAACGGGTGCGTGTACACACAGTGCTTTTTAAACGAAAAAGTGCGAAGACTCGCGTGAGAAAATCTTGGGGTTCTTCTCGCGCGAAAAAGTATGCGCGCGTGCGAGAGTAAAAGTACATCGACATCGCCAACTCGTATCTTAAAGCCGAACTGCTATTACACTCGAACGCTCGGCGGCCGGCCGAGCGACGGCTGCACTGTGCTGCCTCGCGGCGACTTGGCAAGCCGCACGCGAGCGCTCTTTTTAAAGTTGCCGATTAGAAGCGCACTCACGCGTTCGCTTTCGATATCTTCATTAGGTATTATATCTTCAATTTTTTCGCTGTAGCTGCGGTGCTCTTGAAAATGTGCGACGATTTTTCCGGGAGAATCGCCCGAGGCGGATTTGTGCATCGGCCGAGAGTAAAAGTGGAGTTTTGCGGGAACGCGAGAGTTGTCGAAATGTTGGGAAAACGCGAGTAGGTCGCGGCTATGTTGCAAAGTGTTTCCGAGTGGTGAGATGTGTAAGTTGGAAAAAGTTGCGAGTTTTTCTTGGCCAAAGTTGTAACGTGGAAAATTGATAAAAATGACGAATGTTTTTAAATATGGGTTTGAGTATCGCGTTTATTAGCTTGAAACGGATAAAACTTTAACGACATTAAGTAGAAATAATGTGATTAACGTTTTTCATAGATGTGAGATAACATTGATTTAGCAGAGGTCGATGTCAAATTCGAAGTTTATTAATGAATCACAATTTCGGTGAAAATCTTATAAATATTCATAATTTGCTAAATATTTTATCCTACAGCCTAATATCATTCGGTTCCAATAAACTTTAATTTTGAGAAATCATGCGACTTCGAGCAAACTGACTAAGTCACATTGACACAGTAATGCCTGATTCATAACTTTTGAATTTGCATAATCAAAACATTCAAATTGTTTTCCAAATTTTTTCATTTGCGTCAATTGGGATTGTTTATTTTTCAAACAATAATACACCACTAATATTTCCGTATTTTTAAACATTTTTTAACCGTTATCTTAATTTAGACGATACGGCCGGCAAGCTCCGGCTATATTTAACTCGTATCTGAAATCCAACGTAAGCGTACTCCAAAATATATAGTTGCTTATCGAAAACAACTTTTTCGCTCTTTTTATTTTTTTTCAAAAAGCCCACATATCAGTTTTCCGTCCGCTCGCGTAATACTTGCCGCGCGCGCGAAGCTCGATCGTGTCTCTCATGTCTAATGTCGAGCGAGTCCAAAGTCGCTGCAGTGAAACCGAAAACAGACAGCGAGCATCGAGAGGAAAAAAAAATTACGTCGCCCCCGGCGCAAGAAACGTGAAATACGGCTTCTTTAGTATATATACGTGCACTACGAGCCGAGGGTATAGAGAGGGGAGACATACGCGAGCTCGGCAACGATTGACGTTACGTTTTTGTTTTTACGCGGTATTTACCCGCGTGGCGGACTTCAAAGACATACGACTCTGCTCTTCTCCCACACATACACACACATACACAGCGCGTGCATGCAGAGATCGAGGCACACGAAAAACATCGGCAGCCCGAAAACACGCGTTAGAAAACTTTGGGAGGGCTCTCGCTCTCTATCTCTGTCTCACTGTCTCTCGAAACGTAAACAAACCGCTCGCGCGACGACGAGCCAACTATAACGAAGGGCGACGCGCGTTTTTTTTCCCCTATACGCGCGATTATTTAAAAAACAACGTTGAAATAGAGCCACGCCTCTGCAGTCGCTTCTTTATTTATCGCGCGCGCGCGTCCTCGTGTTTTTCGAGCGGATTTGCTGCTGTCTCTCTCTCGTTGCCGTTTTTTTACGCACGCCGACCTATTTCTTTCGCGCTGTGGAGAGAATGAGAGAGAGAGAGAGAAAGAGAGCGACGAGTCGATGAAAAACGGCCACTTTAGCCACTCGTTCGTCCGTATCCCGAAGTGTTCCGAGAACTAATTTTCGACGCTTTATCGACTCGAAATCCGGTGCTCGAAATGGCAAAAAATTTCAGCAACGGTTCAAGTTCTCATGAGAGGCGCGGAATTGCCGTATATTATACCAGGCTGTGCGAGCGCGCATTCGTCAATCACGACTATATACAAAAATATCAAACATTTTTCCAAACTCTCCCGATTGAAAAGCATCACACACACACTCCACAAAGATTATATAATTACAAAAAATGCGGCCTCGCAAAACTGTACCTACCTCGTCGTCGCGCGTTTACATTTGATCCTCCTCGCGTGAGGTTCACGTGCCGTGGAATATCACCCGGCAACCGCGCGTACATACACCGTTAGATCAACTACGGCTATAGCATGACGAAAAGTGTCTCTGTCTGTGTGTCTGTGCGAGTGCGTGATATAAATTTCTTTTTCTCGGAACGAAATCAACCTTTCCGGAGTCACATATACGCGCGCAGTCAATGTGACATTGTGCTTTTTAATGAACGGTCCGTGTGCGAGTGTCGGTTTAACGTTTGTTTGTTTACGCGACCGCGCTCTGACATTTAAAAGTGCGCGCGGCGACACTTGACTCTTTCCTCGCGGATAAACAATTAATTCGTGGCGCGCGCGAAGAGCAAGGTCCGGTCGATCGAAAGTCAGTGGAGCTGCTGGGCGGAGTCGCGCGCAGGCTCTCGTTGCCTCATCAGAATGCACCGCTGCAGCCTCTTTAGTATTCGATGCGTGCCCGGCAGTTTCAAGGTTGCGGCTATTGAGAAAAACTATAGCCGCGGAGAGAGTTGCCTCGCTCTCCCCCGAAGATTTTGAGAGACACACGAGATATTATTCGAAAATAAACACCTTTGGACACTGTGTAATTTCGAGAAATTGTTTAATCTCATCCGCATGTATGTATAGCTCTGGAGATATTTGGACACGCGGGCAAAAGCACTTAAAATATATATATCTGCTTTGCATACAAGTCAAAATCATTTTTCGTTCGCTGAAAATGAAAGCGAAAAATCACGAGACAGAGAACGCGTTTATTTTATCGCGCGTTCTCAAACACGCATTACTCGACATCGCTTTGACAAAGTGCGAGCGAGCGCGAGCTCCTACCGACTACTAAATAATGCAAACGGCAAAAATCCGGAATTTATTATACTCGCTCTGCTGCTGCTGCTGCTGCTGCTGCTACGGGGGAAAAGTTTTCGTCCCCCAGAACTAGAAAACTCGTCGGCAGAGAATGAGAGAGAGAAAAGGAATTCCATCCTACGCACGAGGGTAAAACGCAATCGTGTAGCGCGCGTAGAGTCTCTCTCTCGTGCGTTTATCAGTCCCTCTTTCCTCGGCCTATAATTATTCCGCGGCCTGAAGTTCTACCTCTCTCTCTCTCTCTCTCGGCGTCATTTTTCTGGGTAAAGTCGCGACCGTAGAGAAAAGAGAGCAGCAAGCAAGAGAGTAAGAGAGCCACGAACCAATTATCCCTCTGGATTTTAATGGTCTGCGCCTCAAAATTGTAGAGAGAGAGAGAGAGGGAGATCGTCTCTCTCCCGCTTTCTGGCCGCCCTCAGGTAGTCCCGGAGGTCATGTATTTTTTTTATCGCCTCCGGGGAAACTGCCCTTTTCACCGTTTCGAAAACTTCGTCCTCGCTCTCGGGGAGCGTCTCTTTAATAAAGATCGCACGAGACACGACTCGACGACGACGACGAGTTTTGAAATTTTCATATTCCGTTTGCGTGCGCCGTATTTAAGTCGCGCGCGCGCGACTGTAGATTTAAAAATCTCGAAACTACTTCGAAACTCATTATCTCGTTCTTTTTCTTCGGGGCTCAAGTGAATTGGTCGGTTTGGCCTTTTTTTTACCCCTCCCCGCTCGCCGTGTCTCCCCGGTATAATTTGGAATGTTGGGTAAGCGAGGTTTTACGCCGGCTTTTTCTGCGATTATCGCGAGAACAGGAGTTTCCTGCGATTTATGGAGCATACGTGGTCCCTATATACACTGGCGGCTTTTAACCTTCAATTTCATATTTTATGAATATAGATATATATATATATATATACAGCGAGCGCGTGTAAAATCCGCATCGGTGCGTGCGTCCGTGTGTGTGCGGCAAAAAGTAACGATTACAAATAAACGTACGTGGGTCGCGCGATTGATTCATAGCGCTGATTAGGATCTTTTCAAGTCAATTCACGTTGCGAAAGCCCCGCAGCAGTCTATGAAAAAAAAAAGATAAAAAATACACAAAAAACACGCGAGCAAACTCGTAATATATGTTGCATGCAATCGAAAGTGTATACGTGAATGTGTATGCGTATTCGTTCGAGGGTATAAGAGCAAGAATCCGATCGGGACGAGATCCTAGAAGACCGTTTGAATTTCGTTTGCAGTAGCAAATTGAAAGGTGGCTTGGGAGAGAGACATCGAAGAGAAGTGGCGTTCGAGTGCTCGAGGTAAGCGCCGAATTCGATCGTTGCAAAGTAGATTTGCTATAGCCTCTTCTCGCAATTTACGGATAGAAAACAAAAAATTCCGTTACGCAATCCTTTTAACGAAAAGATATAAGCTATTCGAAAGTATAATCTCATATATTTTGATCGTTAGACATAAAAAAAAAAAATAATATCATTTCAGTAATAAAATAAATATTATTCGTGCTCATTAGAAACTAAACGAAGTGTTGAGTTCCATGTAAAGCACCGCGTCAATTGAATAAGTAGCCCTCCGCGATAGACACGTCAGACGTTTTTTAAAGCCTCCGTCTTTCTCTTCTCCACTCTCCCTCCTGCTATAACAGAATCGAATGCAATGCCAGAGAGAGAGAGAGAGAGAGAGAATGAGAGAGGGAGAGGGAAGGGGTCACGCAAGAACGAGGGGGAGCCGCGAAAAGAGAGAAGTTTATACGATATACGCGGGGAACCGTAATTTTCGTCTCGATTCCAATTTCTTTTTCTCGCGGGTTTAATCTCGCCGACGAAATTGGAGGTGGAGGCAGAGAGAGAGCGAGAGAGAGTCGGGTCCACTTCTCTCTTTCTCGCTCTCCCCTTCAGTTCTCTATTCTCTCCTCCGTCACTCGCTCCTTCCCTATCGAGGAGGGGAGTGAGCTTTGGTCCCTGCCAATTTCTTCTGCGCTCGCTCAACCAGTCCATTCAAGTTTCTTATCCACCTTTTTTTCCTCCCCTCTCCCCCCTCTCTATCTACCATACGTATACGCGAGTTCTTCCTTCCTCGCCAGATAGCTACAATCCCATCAAATTACCCCGATTACCTCTCCGCAGCCTTGACGGGGCATGCACGCATCTCTCTAATAGACAGTGCGGTGCAGGGCCGATAACGACGAGTCGCCATTCTTTTTCTGATCTCGCTCTCCTTGTCAACTCTCGTGTGGGAATTTTCAGACTATTATTCACCGGTGAAAGATGCAGGCTGTGCAAGAATGAACGAAAAATTTTCGTGAGCCGGGCCGCAGCGACGGAGCTGAAGTGGAACGTGTGTTTTCGTGATGGTCTCCCTCCTCGGGCGCACGGATTTTTAATGGCGACCACGAGCCTCCACTCCTGTTCTTTTTCTTTCTGTCTGTCTCTCTCTCTCTCTCTCTCTATCTCTCTTTCTACCCGCTGCTGCCACCGACCGCTTCGTGGTCAACGACCGTCTGTCAGAGATGAGAGGAGAGCTCGAAACACACGAGCGTCTTCTAATGGTTTCATTGAGAGGCGTTCGTTTGCATTATGCGTCAATCATCGAGCGCGCACGCGCGCAGGAGCGGAGAGAGAGAGACTGCTGCATAATGATTTTTATCGAGCGCCGAGCGACTAGCTTTAATGGCCTAGTCGTGTAAAGACGGATATATACTTCGTTTTGCTGCACACGCTGCTGCGTATACTGCTATCTCGGACGTAGGATCTGTTTTTTTTTTCCTCGTCGCGGGAGCGAGAGGCGAAAAATATAGGTGATGGAGGAAAAACAGGGGGGGGACGCAAATGCGCGAACGCTGTTCGATAACTCGACTTCTGGATAAATTATATATATCACGGAAAACGCGAGCGATAGCGCGTGGAAAAAATTACGTAAATGCGCGTCGAGTTCGAGTATAAAACACGTATATATGGCGATCAGCGCATCGCGCCGAATTAAAAATAGATCAGTCGCGGCAACGACGCTTTGTTTACACGCGCAGCGATAAATTTTCTATATATCAATATATAATATCGCACGATCAGCCGCACACTTCTGTCGGCGGAGATTAGACACTATAAACGCGGCGCGGCGCGTTGCAGTTGTCGCAGCCGATAAAATCGAGTCGCCGCCTCGCCGCGGCGCATGGAAAAGAGAGAGAAAAAAAGGCACGCACGCGCGGGTGAAACGCGCTTTTGCGCGCAGAAATAGAGAGAGGGAGAGAGAGAGGAGAGAGAAATGGAAATAGTTGCAACACGTGGTGGAAAACGACTCGGTAATTGTTGCAGGCCGGCGGGCCGCGTGCGCAACAATCAGCCGTGGAATACAATGCCGTAACCGCGTCTAGGCGGCGGTTCCGCGTGCGGGCATGCGCCGAACGTATAACGCGAATATCGCGCATTTTTCGAAGTATTATGAGCCATTACGTTTTAATGCTTTTATCGCCTCGCGTCACCTATATACGAGACTTGTTTTGTTTTCTCGACCGTTTGTGCGTGTGTATGTGTGTGCGGAAAGCGCGCGTGGAAAGATGAATATGTATATGACTTTTGATTTTTTGAATGATAGACTATCGGTGTGTGCGGTTTTATATTTCTAACCGGCTAATTTCGAAAACGGTAGCTCAGGTGAATCGGCTGATGTAAATCGAGCGCCGTCGCACAGCTTTTGATTCATTCCACATCATATTCATGAATGCATTATAGCCGTTCAGACGTTGTCTCTCTCTCCGCGCAGCACACGCGACACAATTTCGTAAAATGTTGCTGCGTGAATAATTATTTCGCTTTTAAAAGCGAGTTCTAAAAATACACGCGTCTTTCCATCCTCATTTGCATTTGAAAACATTAATGGGAAAAAAGCAGCTTACGCGCGAGAGAACGCATAACATATATCTATATAATAATCTAATTATTCTAAACCGAATGAAAAGTAATATAATCGATTCAGTCCGAACGCGCGCGCGCGCACGCCTTTTTTCAAATAGAGCCATTGCATTTGCATTCAAATGGACGATAATCACATTTGAAATTAGGCTTACGCAATCGCCGGCGCGCTCGCAATAATTTTCATCCTCGACCTCTTCTGTCCGTCTCTCTCTCTCTCTCCCTCTAGATCGCTTTTTTTTTCGTGCTCGAGCGCGCGATGAACCCACTTTTTTTGCCCCGGCCCCTAACGAGAACGGAGAAAAAAAGAGGAGCAGCGGCGCAGTAGCAGCGGCGGCGGCGTAACTGTAACGACAATCGGCCGTCATCAGGCGCGCCTCTGTGTGAATGGGAAAACGAGGTTTTTCACCAATTTTCCGTCTTTCTTCTCCACGCGCGAGAGCTAATCACCCGAGAGAGAGAGAGAGAGAGAGAGAGAGAGAGAGAGAGAGAGAAAGAGCTCGCCCGCCCGCCGACGCATAGTACGTTCGTAAACACATAACACGCGTGTGCACGGGAAATTAATTTATATTTCGCGGCTCACCGTCGCCGCGATTTACGGCCTGGAACGGGAACGCCGAGAGAACGAGGTTTTACTTTGAATATAAAAGACCATTATAAACAGTTTCTCTCGGCGCGGAACGTGCCGTAAAAAGATCACACACGTGTGTGTGTGTGTGTATCTGCATGCACATAACGCAGAGAGCGAGAGAGACGCACACGAGCGAGTAGCCGGCGTAACGGAGGGGAAAAATGTTGCTGGTGCAGTTTTGCATTTAATCCTATTGCCGGTTTCGATATATTCCACGCTTTTTACACCGATGACTCATGCATGGCGCATGTAAACACAAAGAAACACATTGAGAGCCTTCCGTTTTTCTCTCTCTCTCTCTCCTCACTTTGTAAATCACTTTGCTGTGCCGCACACACACAAAATAAAAAAAAAAAAACAAAAAATCAGCTTCAATAGATGGGAACGCGAACTGCACGTTATATGGTTTTGTCAAATATATTTATGTGTGTAAGTATATTATAGGCACGCCTCGCGAGCGAGCGAATTGGCGACGCGATGGAGTAATTTATCTCGGTTGCGCAAAAAATTACAATGAAAAGTTGATTACGATCGAGCCCGCCGATACACTATATAATACTGCACTCTCTTGATAATGATTTATAAGAGTTTGAAAAACCTCAATGCATTTCCTGAATCCCGTATCAAATGAAAATTGATTAAACTAATTTAAATTCCTCCTCGATATACATACTTATTTAGTACAATCGTAATCGGCTACATATTCAATCTGTTCATCGATCGTTCGTATTTTTCCCCACTAATCTATATAAAAATTGCATAACCATAGCTGGCATATATACTACTCCACTCGACCGCAATCATCAAACGTGCGTATATATATTTATTTATAGTTCGCGCGTTTTCGCCTCTTCCCTAAACCTGCCGTTCTGCTGCACTCTCTTGCGCGCGGAACGAGGAGGGCAGCAAACAACCGATTATCGCCGATGCCCGATAAACCTTC